>JAUUDZ010124218.1:0-19182 GCA_032361705.1 Panulirus versicolor
TTATCCACTCCTCCTCCAAGACGACCTCTTCGCCCAATCCATGTTCAACAGTTCCTGTTCTGAGGCGATTCATGCAAGGGATCAGGCATATCTGGCTTGAAAATCTCTCCTTCCTCTAGCTTGCATCAAGCTTTAACCCGTGAGGTAAAGCGTTCGTTAATTCAAAGGAAGCGCGATAACCTCTCTTTGTCATCTGCTCATAGGTCTTTCTGGACTTTAGCTAAGGGCATCACTAACAACCTCTGTCGCTCTACCTTTCCTTCACTTTTCCGTTCTGACGATACTATACTTGTCTGCCACTGACAAAGCAACTCTGGTTCCCGTTTCTCCTCTAACTCCACCTGGGATGACTTCGCCCCCTGATTCTCCTCCTACTTATCCTATGCCTCTTCCCGCAATCTCATTTCGGACTGTCAGAAAAGCGCTTCTCTCTATGGGCACGGGCAAGCCTTATGGTCTTGACGGCATCAATCCCTGTGTACAGAAAGAGTGTGCCTTTGAACTTGCACCTGTACTTGCTCGTGTGTTCCGTTTCAGTTTATAAACTATAACTTTTCCTTCTCCTTGGAAGCATGCATTCCTATATCCCATCCCTAAGAAGGGTGACCGTTCTGACCCCTCTACTATCGTCTTATTGCTTTGAGATCTACCATTTCCAAAGTCTTTGAATCCTTCCTTAACCCCCCGTATCCTTAGAGACCTTGAAAATCAGTCTTCTCGTTGATTACCAGTATGGCTTCCGTAAGGTGAGGTCCACTGATCTCATCTCTAAGCTCCCCTCCCTAACTTTGCTCCTTCATATCAAGCTTCCTCTCAGGTCGATCTATCCCTGTGAGCGTTGATGGATCAGCCCCCCTCCCATTTCTCCATTAACAGTGGTGTCCCTAATGATTCTGTCCTGTCCCCTTCAACTTTTATCCTTTCTTTCAACGATTTCTTCTCCACAAATAACTAATGCACTCATACGCTGATGACTCAACACTGCATTCATCCACATCCTTCATATCTGTTCCTTCTTCTCTCACTCGATCTGCATCTCGTCCAACTCAAACTTGGACAGGATATCTCAGTGGGGTAGACGACATATAGTCAGGTTTAATGCCTCCAAGACCAGTTTCAGTGGGGTAGACGACATATAGTCAAGTTTAATGCCTCCAAGACCAGTTTCTAACTATCTTTTTGTCGAAAACTCCTCAAAACTATCGTCTCTCCTTTGACAGATCTGTAATTCCACCGCTTGACTCATGAAGATAATTGATATTACCGTAAAATCCACCCTTTCATGGAAACTCAACATTACGGGAAACGCTAAATCTGCCTCTAAAAAACAGGGTGTCCAGTTTAGATGTCGAAACTCCCTTTCTTTTGAAGTTACTACATTTATGCAAAGGATTGATTCGTCCTCTTATGGAGTCCTGCTCCTTTAATAAAAATGTCGTCTTCAGCAATAATAATATTATAAAGAACATCTTAATCAAGAACGCGCCAGAAATTTCAACAGGATGCGTTTATAATTATGGGATAAGTTTTCTGTTGGGCAGACTGGTAAGGATCTTTCTGTTAGAATTAAGCAACAAAGATATAGTATAAAAACAGGACAAGAATCAAATGCCTTGTTTAATAATGTCAAAAATTATGATCAGTGTACTGACTGGAGTAATGCCATCTCGGTTATCAACTAACTCTTGTACCACGAGAAATGTCTTTGAATCTTCTATTATTAAATACACAAAGAATTGCAACATTAATATCAGAGAAGGTATTTACAAACTGGATAGCTTTATTGTTGATAAAATTTGTAAACAGTTCCCTTCCTTGTCGACATAATAAATTTCATGATACGCATGTTGAAAGACTTGAACGTATAGGACCTCCATTCGGGTAGTCACTTGTTTACCAACTAGCGTCCTAACTACGTCTCTTCGTTGTATATCAACTTACTGTTATATTTCTTTCCTGTATCTCCCCTGATGATGTGATCATTACACGAAAGTCCACTTGGGAATTTATCGTGTTTCATTTCCCTGTGGTAATGACGGAATTCATTCATGTATGTTTATTGGGATAGTGAGTTAACTGCTAGCGTCGCAGAAGGTAAACAGAAGGGGTGGGGGCGAGGGGCTGGAAATCATCCCTTGCTGTTTTACTTTTCCAAAAGAAGGAACAGATGAGTGGGCTGAGTGAGGATTTTTCCCTCTAAGGCTCAGTCATCTGTTCTTGACACTACCTTGCTTATGCAGGAAATAGTGAATATGTTTAAAAGAAATATATAATTTTTTTATCCATATTGACCATTTCCCGCATTAATGAGGTAGCATTATATATTTTTTTTTCTTTGTCACTGTCTCCTGCATTAGCGAGGTAGCGCAAGGAAACACACAAAAGGATGGCGCAACCCACCCACATACACATGTATATACATAAACACCCACACACGCACTTATACATATCTATACATACCACTGGTTAGGAGCCACTAATCTAGATAAAGGTGGAGGCACACAACCCAAACAATACTTTACTTCTGGAAGAGGGAGAGCAAGCCAACAAAACAGAGTAGGAAAAGTGGGTCAAGCCTTAAGGTCTGATGGGGAGATTTGGCAAGTCATATTGATATAGACTCAACTCTGCAAGTAGCAAAGTAAATACATAGAGAGAACTGCGCCAAATGTAAGGATCTTTTTTTTTTCATGCGCATAGTTTGAGAACTTTCACAAAAATGCATTTCATATACTGCACACCTGTTAAAGAGCACATGGGATTAGAGTTACATATTCACTGTAAATCTGATTCCCTTGTCTTTTAATAACTTGTATCATGATCCTTCTTCCTCTCCTGTTTCAGTTTTTTACAACACTCCCTTTACTTTTACCAGCAAGTTGTGACTAGTAACCAGTTGAAAATTTAACCAGTTTCCTGTACCGTACTTATGACCCTCACCCCATGTGTGCTCGGAAATTTAAAAGAAAAAATATGATCTCTACATTGAATAGAATATCTTTAACTGAATTACAAAATTTCATTCTTAAGGCAAGAGATTATGGAATGTCAGAGGATAAGTGTTTAAAGTTGCTTTTGTTAGCGAATACACATAAGTGACTTACAACAATGACTATTCTCTTACATATGGCTGTCTGGTTAGGAGTTTTCACTTTTTGTTGTTCTCCGCTTCTGCTCTTTCTTCTCTCTGACCCTCTATATCTGACGTATCAGAGAACTTATTAGAATAAGGCAAATCAACTTGCATCGATAATTCCTCATAAACATAGGGACTATATCTTCCAGTATCCATTATCAGACATCTTGATAAAGCAGACTAGCAGAGATACAATATATATAGACTGTGTAACAGTTACTTATTTACAGTGACGATCCTTATTGTCCCACTGGTATACACATTGTTTATATCATCAAATTCACAAATAAGCCTTTATCAGCAGTAATAGAAAATTATTTTATAACAATTTACATCCTAGACACACATACCATATCAACTCACAATTAATACACAGCAGCATACAAAATGAAAATAAAACTCTGTACTGATATTTATTCTTTATTGAATAAATACAGTGCAATTCATATATAACATTACTTAAGTCGCTATGTACAATAAATTTATGTAGTTTACATTTCAATATTTTCAAAGGCTCCTGTCACAGGCAAGTCATCAATATGGCCTTGTCTTACATGAAACAAAAAAAGGAAAAAATTGAATTTCTGAGGATGTGGAATGCTAGCCTTTTAAAAAAGGAACAAGTAAAACACGTATTCTTTAGATATAAAACACCCAGAGTAATTGTGATGCAGAAACTTGCCAAATATTGCATGGTTTTTATTCCCTCATACTATCCAATTCATATTTTACCATGTGTATTGCCCAGGCACCACACCATTTAAATAAAATGGTGGAATTACAGAGTTATCGAAGGAGACTGCAAAGTCCTGCGGAGTTTTCAAAGGCTAAACAAGAAGAAATTGGGATTAAGGGGGGGGATTACCCTTGAAATATATTATGTCCATCCTACAGTGAGATCCTTTCCCAATCTGAATTTACAGCGCAACACGTAGGATGCAGCGGAGAAAAGTAAAAGAGGATGGAACAAATTAAAAAGAAGTAGAGGGATGTAGAGTTGAGTCATTAGCATGTGAAAAAATTGGGTTACTTACTGACTGACGTATGTTGATGAAAAAGAGGGAGAGGGTAGGAGATGAAAGGATACTGGAGAATGCCATTGCTGACAGGAAAAGGATAATAGGTTGACCTCCCAATAACTAGTGAAATTACTATAGAAGTGGCTTGATACAAGAGAACTGTGAGGGAGAAAACCCAAATGAGGGTAGCCTGGCGATCATAGCAAAATGCTATACCTACCAATGATATTAATGATTATAATGTACAAATACCTGAAATTTCTCTCAGAGGATGGCCAGAAATATTTAACATAGGAAAAGGTGGCATTAGAGAATTTTTCCTTGTAATCATATGGGTGACCATAAGGAACACTGTGAGATTCAAGATACTCATGGAAATGTTAAGTAAGGAGGTAATGGAAGTAATATCAAAAAGATAGTAACTGGAAAGCTTAGAATGGGAATCCTTTAAGATGGGCTATAATGCTGCATATATCCAGGATGCAGGAAAAGTTTTGGTTTATAAGCAAAACTGAAAGAGACAAGAAGCATGGTCACAAACTCTAATGAACATTCTCTCAAAACAGAAGGAAAAATGCCATCAAGTTCATATGCCTTGCCTCTCTCCAGCCAGAGAAGAGTATTTCATGCTGAATGACATGACATTACTGGAAGGGCTGTAAGATTAAGAAATGCATCTAAGGTGGGAGTCTCCAAGAGAGAAAAATAATAGAAAGAAAGAAAGATCTGCATTAAAGATAGCAAATGGTGGTGAAATGAATAAAAGAAAAAGGTCAACCTCAAAGGCAAGGGTCAAGAGAATAGCTACTGTTTCTACCGCACTAAACTTCCTTCTATTTCAATTAATCAGTACCCCTAACCAATTTCATGAAATTTTCCACATTAACCTAATCTATTACTGACAAGTTATACAAACCAATAATTCAGTCCTTTCTTAATTTACATGAAAGTAAACTATTCATAAACTGTTATATTTAAAAGATTGAATACTTTGCCAAGACTACTTAAACATTCTGAAGTTTACCCACTGCAAGCAAGAGTTGCAGTTTAAGATCACATGTACCCCATCAAATGATGCTACTCCAATTGCTATCTACAATTTTAGCTAATCTTTTCCACATCAAAAGAATTAATTGGCAATTGCTTCTCTTGTAGCAGCAAAACTAGCCATTCGCTCTTCAATAACAGGCCGGAAGTGTCGAATCAATCCCTGAACTGGCCAGGCAGCACCATCACCCAATGCACAAATAGTGTGACCTTCTATTTGCTTGGAAACCTCCCACAGGGCATCTATCTCATCTGGACGAGCATCACCTTTCACTGTTGAAAAATATAAATTAATTAATGGGTATTGCATATGAAAGTATCACATCTCACATAAATAGAAAAACCTAAATAAAATCAAGACCTTGGGTTTGGGAGCAGGAGAGAATACACAAATACTGTAAACTGAAAAAATGTAGTGGAATTAATCATGAAAGTTTACAAAATTACTCTATTACTGAACATATTCTTTACTTTCTATAGCTCAAAGACATCACGCAATAATAAAATTATGTGGGAACATATGTAAATAGAATGTGAATACATTTAAAAGCATTGTGGCTAACTGGCTCCAATGGTAAAATGGAAAAAAAAGTTGCAGTATAAAAAAGGCAAAAAGGAATTACTCAGTGCTACCAGGCTTTACAAAGTACTGTTACTAGTTATAAATAATAAGTAAAATAGGACTTACCAAATCTCGTCATAACCTTGAACATCCATGCAACTCCTTCACGACAAGGTGTACATTGACCACAGGACTCATGCTTATAGAATTCAATGAGACGTGCAATGGCTTTCACAATGTCTGTCTGCTTATTCATGACAATAATAGCTGCCGTTCCAAGAGATGTCTGACAAGCCACCAAGCCATCAAAATCCATGATGGCTTCCTCGCACACGCTGGAAAGAGAAATGAAGAAAGTGGAAGCAACAAACCTGGACTGTAAATCTTCAGTTTCATAGTGACACCATTTTATTTTTCATAATTGCTCACCATTTCCCACGTTAATGAGGTAGTGCAGGAACAAACAAAGGCATCATTCACTCACATCCATTCTTTAGCTGTCATGTGTAATACACTGAAACTACAGCCCTCTATCCACAACTGGCCCCACAGACCTTTCTATGCGTCACATGCCCTGGTTCAGTCCGAGGATGTCGTTGCCTGTATACCAATTCACTATGTCCTGTGCATGGTTTCATCCTCCTGAATGTTGAGGCCCTGAGCTTTCAACATTGTTTTCACTCCAATCTTCCATATCCAATTTGGTCTCCCCCTTCTTCTTGTATCCTCCACTTCTGATACATATATCCTCATTGTCAGCCTCTCCTTACTCACTCGCTCCATATATCCATACCATCCCAGGGCACCCTCTTTAGCACTCTCAACCAAATTCTTATTTTCACTCTCTTGCCTTATAATTTCTCGTCAATCATCCATCCTCACATCAAACGCTGTCCTCAAACATTTTCATTCCCAAAAAAACTCACACTCTTCCATATATTCTCATCAAGAGGCTAATCCTCACATCCATACAACACCATCAGGACTGCTATACCTCAAACAAGGCTATCTTTTGCCCTCCCAGATAGTGACCTCTTTTCCACATTCCTCAATGCTCCCAGAACCTTTGCATTCCATCACCCAACCTATGACCTAATCAGCTCCCATTCAGAGCCATACCTATTCCCAGTTATCTAAAACACGTTCACCTTTTCTAAGTTCTTACCATTCAAACTCATACTCCAAATAACCTAATTTTTTACTTTGCTAAATCTAATAACCTTGCTTTTACTTACATTTACTCTCAACTTTATTTCACAAACTCAGACACAAGCTGCTGCAGTTTCTCACACATGTCTGCAACCGATGGTGTCATCAGTAAACATCATCTGACTCATCTCTCAGGCATCCCTAACCCAATTACTCAGCAATCTAGCTGTAACACTTGAAAGTAGTTTTTCCTGATCCATACACACATTTATGCAACTTTACACAAAAAAAAATTGAAGTTTATCATCTCCATATGGCATTACAAAACAGGTAAATAAGACTACAAACAGGCAATAATGGACTTAGGAGTGATGACTATGTCTAACACACACAAACTGTGGTATCAGGACATGAAAATGCAAGGATGATTAATGTGAGCTCCTTAAATTTTTGTAGACCAAACTCATGAAAGGGAGAGGGTTATAGCAAGATGGAAACATGAGAGCAGAAAGGAAATTCTAAAGCTTCAGTAACCATCTCTTCTGCAATCAATAAATATATTCATGCATTTTCATCTAAACTATTTTACATCTAATTGGGTAACCTATCTTCTGCCACATATTCTAATCAGCCACAGAAGCATGAGGGACTATCATCCATGTGACTTTCAAATAATTTCTTCACAGCACAATGTAATACGTAACAAGATAGATGCTATGAATTTTTAGAACTAAATTTTCTTTTGCGCACTGACAGTAAAAGCATTTGTATTTGTTCCAATTAGGCATAATCAGGACCCCTGGCACATGGCTTAAAAGTTCAAGTTTTATGTTTTCAGATATCCACCATATTGAATTATCGAACAAACAAACTGAACTTAGTGCCTCAAACCATACACTTGGGATTCTTAAAAAGCCTAAAACACATAATTGGTGTCCTAATAATGCCTGCAGTCCCAATAATGCCTATACCCAAATGCTAAGGAGTCCTACAGAAGGATTCTGATATACCAGGTAAAGTCAAAAGGTATTAGCATTTATGCACTTTAACATTTCAGATGCAAATTACCCATTTTCTGGTCATTCTCTGAACACTGAGATATTACTGTCATCAAATTAGATCAACCAAGGATTGCACTTACTGTTTGGGAATGACTGGAGTAGATGAACCACCAGGAATAATACCTAAAAGGTTTTCCCAGCCACCTGTCACACCACCAGCATGACGTTCAATTAGGTCACGTAGAGGGATGGACATTTCCTCCTCTACTGTACATGGGTTGTTTACATGTCCAGAGATGTTAAAGAGTTTGGTACCACTATTACGTGGACGACCCAATCCTACAAACCAGGAGCCTCCACGACGGCAGATTGTCTACAAAAGAAATGAGTTTTAAGGATCTAACAAATTTTGACAATTACTGTATTATTAAGATATAAAATAATTTCTAAAACTTAACACATGCATGGTCACTCAAATTATGAATAACTAATTACACCAGAGCAAATAAAAAATTATTCTGCCTGACATAAAACTGCAGCGTATCCCTTTACCTACCGGAGCAACAGCAACAGTCTCAACATTAGCAACAGTTGTTGGACAACCAAAAACACCAACATCAGCTGGGAATGGAGGTTTTAGACGTGGTTTTCCTTGCTTGCCTTCCAGAGATTCAATGAGAGCAGTCTCTTCTCCACAGATGTATGCTCCAGCACCCCGATGCATAAAGACATCAAAGTCATAACCAGAGCCGCATGCATTGTTACCAAGGAAACCAGCTTTGTAGGCCTGAAAGAGAATTAGTCTATTATTATTATTATCATTATCATTATTATTATTATCATTATCTGAATTTTTGCAGGGTTAGGTACAAAAAAAAAGCGCAATAATTGGGGCAATTAACATGTCACAATGCCTATGCAGGCAAACATTATCTACATGATTAATGCTACCCATAGGCAATCCTATTTAAATTTGTCTTTAGCTATGTGTGTCAGATACTTACACATCTTGTGATCTAACATCACAACTGTCGGAATATTTCAAGGATTATTAAGCTACAAAATCAAAAACAAAAGCTCTTCCCTATACCAGCTGCATGCTGTCAAAATAATAACTTGAATGGATATGTTTTGTTTGGACATTACTGTACATATCCTAAAAATTCTCCCAAATCAGAGATAAAACCCTGGTCCCACTGTGTACATCAGTGGGTTACAAATTCCAAGTAACATATACGATGCTAATTAACATGGAGAGATTCCTGAGGAATGCACACACTTTGTATTGAGTGATATGGTGTTTATGTCTGTTGTTGTTTGAGCACTGTCAGAATACTGTGATGTGAATGTAAGGTCATCTGTACATGAAAACTTTCACACTTGTCTGTATGAGGTGATAGGAAGTTATGTAAGGAAAGACAGAGGAGGGATGGAGAAAGAAACTGCTCCCTTGGGATCTCCCTCATAATGTTTGAGGATTTTGAAATGAACTTCAAGATGGTTCCGGCTTGATGGTCAGCCATGAAGCTCGTCAACAATATTCTGTCATTCCTGTGGAGGTTGGTTTCAAATATCTTTTGTGACAGAATATGTCAAGGGATAGTGTTGAATGCTTCGTTAACATTTATTGTCACTAATGCAGTGCAGGATTTTTTTATGATGGCACAGGCAAATGAAAGCCTCAATCACAGTTTTCTCATACATGCTACACACATATGTATTGCTATATATAGACACTTTAGCTGAAGCCAAGTACCCATTTACAAGCTAACTCAAAGAATTATTGGTTGGACTGGCTCTGAGTTGACTGCCCAGCTCAGGATTCAAAACATGGCAGGCTCATGTGTGATTCAATGTCAGCAACAGTAACTCCTACACCATGTATGTGTTATGTGTAGTTTGGTAGTAACTGGTCTTAAGCCAACCTGTATGTGTAAGAGTTGGATATTTTGGTTGGTAAAAATATCAAGCAAATGTCACAAGGAAAAATGCAAGGTATGACGTACCTCTGTAACAATGAAATCATTATGCACAGGATATTATGAATCTCTAATTACAAGCAGGGTTATACAAATTTCATTTCCTATTACAACACTATGACTTTGTGACCTTTTCTTCGAGGTGTCTATGACTCACCTCATTGATGGCAACCTGCATATTAGATGCTTCATTGTAAAATTCTCCACGGATATAGATATATGCTGCCCGGGCCCCCATGGCACGGCCAGCAACCAGACAACCCTCTACCAACTTGTGAGGATCATGTCGCATAATTTCACGGTCCTTGCAGGTACCAGGTTCACCTTCATCAGCATTCACAACCAAGTATTTTGGCCTACCATCTGACCTGTTTTAAAAAAATACAACTAACTGAAATTTAATATTTCAATCTCATTCTCAATATAATCCATACCATACCCACACATATATCTACATCTGAGACCACTTACAACCACCCTATGTTTTCCAACAAGCATATCGCATAATCCTTCCCTTTAGAGAAAATGAAATTATCAATAATCGCCACACTTTCATCCATGCAATAGTTACTTACCCTTTCACATCCACAATCTATTTAACAGGACCTCTAACAATTTTCTGTATCCTGAATCTCAAATTTTCCAAATTCCCTTACTATTTACTTGAACCAAATTCCCTTACTATTCATTTGAACCACTTGAATCACTACCTTATAATCACTCTTAATGAAGACAAACTTGAATTATTTTCTTAAAAGTTACTGAGAGTCACCTATGTATATGCAAATGTATACTTACGGCTTATTCATGAAACTCCACTTCATGCCAGAAGGAAATCCAGCACCACCACGGCCACGAAGTCCGGATGTCTTAATTTCACCTAAGATCCAATCAGCTCCCTTTAGAACAATCTCCTTAGTCTTGTACCAGTCACCACGGCTAAGAGCTCCCTTCAGTCTCCAGTCATGACGACCATACAAGTTGGTGAAAATACGGTCTTCATCAGCTAATGGGCCATACACCTAGTTAATAATACATGATCAAAATCTAGGCAGTTCTAGGAGTATCAACAACTATTTGTTATGGTTAAGATTTTTTCTATTTTTCATCTCTCCAGTCACTTCAGTTACAGCACAATCAGTTCAGATACACAAATGTTTACTTAAGCATGGACTACTGACCTTATTTGAATTGTGTCTTTTGATAACTACAGAGCTAGTGGCTCCAGGGCCTGGAAAATAGAAAAGAAAATCATTATATCTCTCTTAACTCCCTCTAATGCATAAAATAAATCAATTAACCTACTGAAAAACAGTTTATTTGATCAAAATTTGCTAAAAAAGCTCATCATAAACAACACATGGAGAACAGTGAGAAAACAATGCATTGTCTGAACAGAAATTTTCTGGGACTGCCAATCCTCTTCAAAATACACCACATGGGAGCTTATCAAGTGAATTAATGCATACATGAGATAAAACATACCAAGCTTTACTACCGTATACGGATTCTGTCTAAGAATTAATTGGCCACCCTTCTGCGAATGTGAGAAGCAACGCTTCACTCGACTGAATGCTGTTTCCATTATAATACTACAGTACAATAAATATGGGTACAACTACGTACATTAAAGTCATGAAAATGACACACATCCCAAGTGGGGAAAGTTCAAAGGAGGCAAGCACCACACTGATACATATTCACTATACACAAGCTATTATCCCTTTCCTGTGACATGCTAAGCTTTAATTAATAACAATGGAAACTAAGAACAGAAAGATAATGTCCATAAAACCTAAAAAAACATATATCAGGGAAACCTTTTAGAGGTGGATGAGGGAAACAAATGGAGACCCTTCAGGCCCTGTTGCATTGAGGTGGAGATAAATAATGTAAATCAGTCGGCAAAATAAAATTGGATACATCGGTGTCACCTCATCAGCATAGCAATCGAGAGCAATTTCACGCTAAAATTCATCAATAATAATTCCTGTAACAAATCGTCTGATATGATTTACACGTCTAAATCAAGGAATGGTTCTGAAATAACTTCCTGCTACCTTAAGTTAAACCTTCAAATACTCGAGATGCCATAAATAATCTTTCAATTACCTAAAGCTTTTCCATATTGACGCTGTTGATTAAAAGTACTGTGGATATGCATAATCTGGCATACAGCCACTCAATAAAAAAATAAATAGCTTTCAGAATCAGCTGTTGAGGACTTTCATAACACGAATTGATACACCAAATGACCTAGTAATTCTGGCCTACTTACTATTTTCCGAATGAGTAAGAGGTACCCCAGTGAGTAATTTTATGATATCATGTTCGAGTACTCACTTAGTGTGCTCCTAAGAACTGGAGTTATACGAGATAAGGATGCCATCTTCCTCCTCCAACTCCTGTTACTCAAGTGTTAGACCAAGTCCGGAGAGCAGAGTTGCCAACTCAAAATTTCAGATTGTGCTAGATTGACTCCAAAAAAAGCGCTAAACTTACTAAAAGGACCGAAAAAAAAATGCTCTTCGAATTATTTCTGTTCTTTGGCGTGCCAGATTATTAATAACAGAAATGAGTGATTGCCTTAACACTAAAATACTCACCATTGTTCCAGACCTGCTAATTCCCGATTCGTAATCTCTTCGTCCTCGGAGGCCTGGCTGGGGTCGTGGTGGTCTGTGTGGATCCAAGTTGCGGTTGTGATGACTCGTATGCTTTCAATGACCCATGTTTTTCATTTCTTCCTTAGGCATTTTATAATCATAACAGCAGTTTCCATTTTTTTCTTAGTCCATATTTGACAGTAAGCATTGCATTTAAGCTACTGATACTCTCAGTCTGTTTCGAAACTTTGACTTCACGTTGTACATCAGCGTTGGGATGAGGCAATGTCAGCACAGTCAAAACCAACATAAAATGGTCACTGAAGGGATTTTCTCTTGCATCCCTGGACGAGGCTATTCCAGCCCAGAGTGCTGAGGGTGTCAGTGTTCTAATTCCACAATAAATGATGAAGCTTCCTCCACTGGAACTCGAAGCATGTGAGACTGTCTTCGTTATCAGTAAACATCTTTGCTAATTCCAGTATTCCAGGGTTTATGGGCTGCAGGCATTCCCCTCGCACTCAGTAACTGTAACACTTGGACATTGTCTGGCAAACGTTGACGAAGCTGTTTCACCAACTCCACTATAAATTGTATGCATTTTCCTCGAATATCCTTTTCATCTGGAAACTTACATTGTGTCATCTTTTTAAACCCGTACCCCAGTTACGTATGTCGGTCTAAGCCGAACTGAAGCTGTCCCAAAAAAAAATTCGAACATGTTCATTTCTATGAAAATGAATTACGTGAAATATTTATCTTGTTTTCTTTGTCATTTTAATAGGTTTCGATCAAACTTCCTAAATCACATCAACATGTTAATGTTCAGATTTCCTTATGTATTGAAATAACACTAAATTTGGAGCTATATAAAAAAAAAAGTGCCAAAAACGCACTAAGGCGCTAAATACGAAATTTAGGTGCTAGATCTCTATGAAAATCGCTATGTATATTGCCAAACGCGCTAAGTTGGCAACTCTGAGCCCGGTCCTTGAAGTCAAGCGAGGATCTCACTATTGATCACTGGTTTTGTAACAAGTTTACGTAAATTACTGAATCCCACTGTATATATACAAAGTGTCTTTACAGTGATATTATTGTTTTTACTCATTTGAATTCAATCTAAAACCAAAATATATTTATTCGCCATCATGTAAGTTCCCTTGCATAAGATGCACAGAGGCAAACGCATTATATACCAGAAATATGACGTTTGCCCATCAATAGGTGAAAAATCGATATTAATCCCTTATTATATAGGCAGAGGTGCTAAGCATAACCAGATAAACCAATTGCTAAGATCTATGTCAATCAAGTGGTCCCTATATACAAACCATTTACTTATTATTCCTATGTAATCTACGAACCCCATTGACAGGGCTCCTACATACATCTTCAAGGTACCACTACAACTAGTACCAGGGAAATAATGAACTCCTTTGGAATGTGTTCCTTGACTGCACTCAATTTCGTCTGCTGACGATAATACATAGTTGCACGAAAGGTAATTTTGTTCCTACTGTATGGAACCAAGATTGTGTGGGCCAAGATGACAGTGCATGGCATAGGGTTCATGTGTTGGAAATGAGATCCTTGAGGCCAATATGAAGTGTGAGGAAGGTTGGTCGAGTGAGAGGAATGATGAGGTAAGGGAAAGGCGTGGTAGTAAGAAGAGAACAGTCTAAGAATAAACAGACGTTTAAAAGCCATCTCATTTCG
Source organism: Panulirus versicolor (assembly GCA_032361705.1). Lineage (NCBI taxonomy): Eukaryota > Metazoa > Arthropoda > Malacostraca > Decapoda > Palinuridae > Panulirus > Panulirus versicolor. Next base: position 14,219 of record JAUUDZ010124218.1, read on the forward strand.
AAGAGGAAATAGTGATTACCTTTTTGAACTGCATGGAGAGAGTTCCACACTCGTAGGTTTCCATCTTTAATTTCTCAAGTATTATACAACCCTTTCACCTACTGTGTCTGGCCAGTGTTCACCTCATCTTTTGCCATACATCTCCTTCTTTAACACTATGATGGAACTCCTCTACACATTTTCTAACAAGTTTCTTAACTAGTTTACGGTTGTAACTCTTGGGTCGACATCAACAAATTGGTCTAGAGATATGAAGGCTGTGATCGAGCCTCCCCTGACACTCCTCTCTTCCATAGCATGCAAATTTACGCCCCTTTAACCTCTCGCATTGACATGGTTCTCTCCTTCAGGTACTGTCTTTCAATACAGTCCACAAGAAGAGGCAAGTGCCGTACTGTTGCGTGAAATAAAATAAATTACTCAACACGATTCAGCAGCGTCCTTCTCAATTTAATGGACCCTAGACATAGAATAAGCTGCCACTCATCAAAGCAACACGAGGACATATATGGTTGCATTATATGGGAAAATGTGACACAATTGTCATGCTTGGAAAGTCAACCGTCTCAAAGAGAACCCCAGAGTGACGAGAGTGTGGAGCAAATAATTATAATCTTTATAAGTTGAGAGGGATTTTAGGGCACCTGGTAAGACAAATATATTCATATCTGACCACAGAGGTCTAAGGCCAGCTGTCAGTATCCCTATGACATAATGCCAGAGCTTCAGCTGTGAAATCTACGCTTAATGTAATTTCAGCTTTTCATACATTCATAAAGAATGATTATGGTACCCAAATATAAAAAAGGGTTTCATTAGAAGGGTTGATTTCCCAAAAAAATATGGCTGTCACTTAATTTCACAAATAAGTAATGTAGTGTAATGAGGTCCCCACAAAACACATGGAGGATTTCGTCTCAGACATTACATGTTACAATTTCTTATACATTATATTTAGCAGTTCTATATTCCGCCTCAGACATTATATTACATGTGACAGGTTCCTAGACATTATATTTAGCAGTTCTATTTTTATGATCAGTGCCGTAGATAATTAACGAGATCATTGTTTCACTTATCATATTGTGCTGCTGGCAGATTATTATCATCTATCATCATTTCCTACTTCAAAACATTTTTTTTTTTACTAATTTGGATAAAAATGAACATTTAATGAAAGGTATTGGGATAATATGAAAATTCTATGAGAATGGGATAATATATTTTCAGTAATGACTCAAGATAATCCCTGGGATATTTTCACCTCATTGCCACTGATAATATTCCCATCCAGTTCTTACATGATAACGACATCTTTTATTTATCTTTAAAAGATAAGGAATAAGTAATCAATTCTACAGGACGGCCCCCAGGCAATATGGGTGCCCATTTTGTCTTCAGAGAATAATTACCCTGGGAATAATAAGTAAAGACATTACATGAGATAAAGAATAACTGAAAGACATTATTACTTGTATTTGATGTTATATTTTTTGTCATATTTTGTTTGTGAGAACAATTTATTGCTATATCACTGTGACTGTCTAATGTAAAAAAAAAATGTCTAACCTCGGAATTTTGTCGAAAATATGGAATACAAAATAAGTAACTAACAGCAATTTTTTTTTCGACAGATCAAGGAATAAGTAATAAACTCCATAGATTTTCACATTTTGTAAAAGTAAATTGTAATACACTTCAGAAATATTTACTTTCACGTCATCCTTGAGCCTAAGGTGCTGTGAAACCGCTCAAAACTCTACATAAACCAAAGCCTATTACTTTCACACGATTATCTTTAACATACTCTCAGGAAAAACATCTATTTATCTATCTATTTATCTATCTAACTATCTATCTATCTTTTTTGCTATAATGATATAGATACTCACGTTCTCCGTGTAAACAGCAAGTAATATTAGCAGATGAATCACAGGGCCAAGTGCGCCCTGCTTTAAGCCTTATTATTAGAATATGTAAAATGCTATGTAAATGATATCAAATTTACAGAAAAATTTATGCTAAGAAATTTAGATTAGACATACTTATAAAAAGTACATAACTTTTTTGTTTGTTTGTTTATTTGTTTGAGACGCAAATGACAGAAGTTAGGATCTGACAAGTAAGCGATTGGTACTTCAAAATAGACTGAATAATAAAATATGTCCAATGATGATGGAATTATTATTACAGATTATTAAATAAAATGGAAGAGAAAATAAGACCTAACAATTGGGTTAATGATATGGCCTTGGAAGATTATAGGGCTTATCTTAGGCACTGACTGAAAGCAACTGTACGCTCACACAGACAGGGAGGAGAAAGAGAATGGCAGCCTATATTCCCAAGATATCTCAGCTTACACCACGTATTATTCGCATTTTAGGATGTAATCCAGGTCCAATGACCCTACAGGGCACGAACACCTATCTTATTGGGACTGGGAAGAGGTTCGTATGAATAATCTGTTGATCAAGAAAGTCCAACCCCCTTTTTTTGTTAGCTGTACAGAGCCGAACACGAGTCCATCAAGACATGTAAAACATCTGACTGTAGAGAGAAAACCACTTCATATAAATAAAAAAAAAATCCTGCTCTAAACTTGCCCTAATTTTATTATATTTGGCAGTGATATCGTGTCGACTCACACACTTAAAAATGTGAATTACCCACCTAGATTTGGGTCCTCCTCCCTGGCACTCTTGCAGTGCTCAGGAAGGTGGCCACGTCCACTTGGTGGGACCACTGGTCAAGAAGTGTAATAATGCTGTATAGCTCTTTATGGTGTTCTTTATAGTGTTCAACTGGCGAATGCAGATGAGCAGGTTTAACTTGTGTGTGTCTGTTTTTTTTTTTTTTTTTAAAGGTTAGTTGAAGCTAGGTAAAGTGTAGTTTAAAACTGGGTTGGGAGAGCGATGGTTTAGTGATTATCCAGCCATTATGGTGTGTTCATGTTTTGTCAGTGTATTATTTTTGTGAAGGTAGGGGGGACCAGTAGGGATAGGTTGTTGAAGTGTAAAACAGGGGAGAGCTACATATTTCAGCTTAGGGTTCGGTGGTTGGTTATGGAATAGTTTGGATGGGAGGGGGATTGTGATTTGGCAGACTTGAATGCTGAGCATATTTAAGTGAACTTGTATTTAATATAATATTGTTTCATTTTGCTGGTGTTTGATGTTTCTGGTTAGCAGAAAAATGTTGGTTACTTTTACATTATTCAACCCTTCGTTTTCCCAAACCTTACAGCTGTTATCAGTAAAGCTAAATTTATCATCTTAGAATAAAAAAAGATGTCTGATGATTGTCTTCATCAGTTAGGTACATTATTATAATTCCATGAATTCATTGATATTCAAAAGTTAGTTTTGTGTTGTAGCTAAAGTGGAATTTTACTAAGCTTGGGACCAAAAATGCTTGTCAAAATTAACAATGTTTGAATCCTCACCGAACTTTCCTTAGCAGCAAACTACCTTGATATCCAGTGTTAAGTCAGAGTGTATCATTAAGATTATTTTTTGCAAGTATCCCTTGCAGCCCACTTCCTTGATATTCAGTGTTATGGTCAAAATATATCAGAGATTGTTTTCCGTGATCAAGAATGGCTGCTAATCAGAGTTTACATTTGGTTACTAGTTCTTGTGTCTATTCTATAGTCTGCATCTGATGCTGGTGTTCTGGAAGAGGTCATGAGTGATAATACTAGTTTTTGCAATCTGGCAAAAAATTTTAGAAGGTATATTTCACCACTCCAGATGCATGGAGGTGAAGTTTAACTTTTTAATAACAAAGTTACAGAGAGAAAGGATCTTTGTGAATGGATTTTTGAAAAATAAGAAATGGATTTACAGGTGGATGGAATGAGAACTGTAGTTGTATGAGAGAAATATCAAATAATGAAAGCCTTCTCTGTGAAAGTAATGGCCTCAACATGGAGGTGGTATGAGTATATCAGAGGGATAGATGTAGGAAATACGAATGTGCGAGTATATGAATAAGGGAAAGAAGTAGAAGAGTAAGATCAAGGAGGAGGTGGAAAGAGAGAGTGCTTGAGCATGTGGATGAGATGGATGTCTAAATAGTGCAAGGATGGAACTACTTCAAAAAACTCTTGTATTGTCTACGTAGCTGGATAGTAGGTGATGGTGTATTAGATTTAGACAGAGTAATGGAACCTATCATTGTCTTGTTCAAAGGTTTACTCTCTGTTTGGAGAATATATTTTCATTTATGAGTCTATAACATTATGTGGCTATGGAGAAGTGATTTGTTGTGCTGTTTACTGTTTTTTATTTGCAGACGTGTTCTGCTTGATGTGGGTGAGAAAGGAAATACAGATTACCTATCATCCCTGACTTCAGTGTTGGAGGAATATGACACCACAATTGACAAAGTTATCATCACTCACTGGCACCGTGACCATATAGGAGGTTTAAAGGATGTACTTGGTTGCTCCAAAGGCAAGCTATCATTTTCATTAACTGAAAGAGAGGAGCATGTGACATGGCATTTAGTATATTATATTAATTTATATTATACTTTGTCGCTGTCTCCCGTGTTAGTGAGGTAGAGCAAGGAAACAGATGAAAAATGGCCCAACCCACCCACATACACATGCATACACATACACGTCCACACACGCATATATACATACCTATACATTTCAACGTATCCATATATATATACATAGACAGACATATACATATATACGCATGTACATAATTCATACTTACTGCCTTTATTCATTCCCATCACCACCCCGCCACACATGAAATGACAACCCCCTCCCCCTGCATGAGCAGGAGGTAGTGCTAGGAAAAGACAACAAAGGCCACATTTGTTCACACTCAGTCTCTAGCTTTCATGTATAATGCACCGAAGCCACAGCTTCCTTTCCACATCCAGGCCCCACAGAACTTTCCATGGTTTACCCCAGACGCTTCACATGCCCTGGTTTAATCCATTGA
>JAUUDZ010124431.1:0-19178 GCA_032361705.1 Panulirus versicolor
TCCTCTTTTCAAAGTCGCCCATTTCCATGGTTCAATGTTGCCTATTTCCTCGTTTGAAGTTCGCACATTTCCTCGGTTCAATATCGTCCATTTCCTCGGTTCAATGTCGTTCATTCCTTCGGTTCAATGTTGTCCATTTCCTCGGTTCAGTGTCGTCCATGTCCTCGTTTCAATGTCGTCCATTTCCTCGGTTAACTGTCGTCAATTTCCTCTTTTCAATATCGCACATTTCCTCGATTCAATATCGTCCAATTCCTCGGCTCAATATCGTCCATTTCCTCGTTTCAATGTTGCCCATATCCTCCGTTCAATTTCGTATATTTCCTTGGTGCATTGACATCCACTTCCTCGGTTCAATGTCGTCCATTTCCTCGGTTCAATGTCGTCCATTTCCTCCATTCACTGTTGTCCATTTCCTCGTTTCAATATTGTCCATTTCCTCGGTTCAATGTCATCTATTTCCTCGTTTCAAGGTTGTCCATTTCCTCGGATCAGTGCCGTCAATTTCCTCGGTAAGTGTCGTCCATTTCCTCGGTTAAGTGTCGTCCCATTCCTCGGTTCATTGTCGTCAATTTCCTGGTTTCAATGTCGTCCAATTCCTCGGTTCACTGTCGTCCATTTCCTCGGTTCAATATCGTCCATTTTCTTGGTTCAATGTCGTCCATTTAATCTGTTCAATGTTTCCAATTTCCTCGGATTAATGTCGTCTAGTTTCTCGGTTTAATGTCGTCCATTTTTTCGATTCAATGTAGTCCATTTCCTCGGTTCAATGTCGTCCCTTTCCTCGGTTCAATATCGACGATTTCCTTGGTTCACTGTTGTCCATTTCATGGGTTCAACATCGTACATTTCCTCGGTTCAATGTCGTCCATTTCCTCCATTTAAAGTTGTCCATTTCCTCGGTTCAATGTCGTCCATTTCCTCGGTTCAGTGTAGTCAATCTCATCGGTTAACTGTCGTCCATTTCCTCGGTTCAATGTTGTCCATTTCCTCGGTTTAATGTCGTCCATTTCCTCTTTTCACTGTCGTCCATTTCCTCGGTTAAATATCGTCCTTTTCTTTGGTTCAATGTCGTCCATTTTCTCGTTTCAATGTTGTCCATTTCCTCGGTTTGATGTCGTCCAGTTCCTCGGTTTAATGTCGTCCATTTCCTCGGTTCAATGTCTTCCATTTCCTCGGTTCAATATCATCCATTTCTGCGGTTTAATGTCATCTATTTCCTCGGTTCGAAGTCATTAATTTCCTCCCTTCAATATCGTCCATTTCAACGGTTCATTGTTGTTCATATTCTCGGTTAAATATCATCCATTTCCTCTGTTCAATGTCGTACATTTCCTCGGTTTAATGTCGTCCATTTCCTCGGTTCAATGTCGTCCATTTCCTTAGTTCAATATCGTCCATTTCCTATGTTCTATGTTCATTTCCTCGGTTTCATGTCGTCCATTTCCTCGGTTCAATGTCGTCCATTTCCTCTGTACAATATCATTCATTTCCTCGTTCACTTATATCTATTTCCTCGTTTCAATATCGTCCACTATCTCGGTTCAATGTCGATTATTTCTTCGGTTCAATGTCGTGCATTTCCTCGGTTCAATGTCGTCCATTTCCTTCGTTCAATATAGTCCATTTCATCGGTTTAATGTTGTCCATATCCTCGATTCAATGTCGTCCATTTCCTCGTTTCAATGTCGTCCATTTCCGCGGTTCACTGTCATCAATGTCGTTGGTTAAATATCGCTTATTTCCTCGGTTCAATATCGTCCTTTTCCTCGGTTCAATGTCCCCCCAATTCATCGATTTAATGTCACCCTTTTCCTTGGTTCAATGTTGCCTATTTCCTCGGTTTAATGTCGCACATTTCCTCGGTTCAATATCGTCCATTTCCTCGGTTCAATGTCGCTCATTTTCTCGCTTCAGTATCGTCCATTTCCTCGATTCAATATCGTCCATTTCCTCCGTTTAATATCGTCGATCTCCTCAGTTCAATGTCGCCCTTTTCCTTGGTTTAATATCGTCCATTTCCTCGGTTCAATGTCGACAATTTCCTCGGTTCAATGTCGTCCATTTTCTCGATTCAATGTCGTCCATTTTCTCGATTCAATGTCGTCCATTTCCTCGGTTCAATGTCGTCCATTTCCTCGGTTCAATGTCGTCCATTTCCTCGGTTCACTGTTGTCCTTTTCCTTGTTTCAATATTGTCCATTTCCTCGATTCAATGTCGTCCATTTCCTCGTTTCAAAGTTGTCCATTTCCTCGGTTCAGTGTCGTCAATTTCCTCGGTTCAATGTCGTCCATTTCCTCAGTTTACTGTCGTCCATTTGATCGGTTCAATATCGCCTATTTCCTAGTTTCAATACCGTCGATTTGCTCAGTTCAATATCGTCCATATCCTCGGTTCAATGTCGCCAATGTCCTCTGTTCAATGTCGTTCATTTCCTCGGTTCAATGTCTATTTCTTCGGTTCAATGTCGCCCATATCCGGTTCAATATCGTCCATTTCCTCGATTCACTGTTGTACATTTCCTCGGTTCAATACCGTACATTTCTTCGGTTCAATGTCGTCCATTTCCTCGGTTCAATGTTGTCCATTTCGTCGGTTCAGTGTCGTCCATTTCCTCGGTTCAGCATAGTCTATTTCCTCGGTTAACTGTCGTCCGTTTCCTTGGTTCAATGTCGTCCATTTCCTCGGTTCAATATTGTCCATTTCCTCTGTTCAATGTCGTTCATTTCCTCGGTTCAATGTCGTCCATTTCCTCGATTCAATGTCGTCCATTTCTTCGGTTAAAAGTCGTCCATTTGCTCGTTTTAATGATGTCCGTTTCCTCGGTTTAATGTCGTCCATATCCTCTGTTCAATGTCGTCTATTTCCTCTGTTCAATATCGTCCATTTCCTAGGTTCATTTTAGACCATTTCTTCGGTCAATGTCGTCCATTTTCTCTGTGCAATGTCGGCCATTTCCTCGGTTCAATGTCGTCCATTTCCTCAGTTCACTGTCGACCATTTCCTCGGTTCATTGTCGTCCAATTCCCTGGTTCAATGTCGTCCATTTCTTCTTTTCAATATCGTCCATTTCTTCGGTTCAATACCCTCCATTTCCTAGGTTCACTATTGTCCCGTTCCTCGGTTCAATATTGACCATTTTCTCAGTTCAATGTCGTCCATTTCGTCTGTTCAATGTTGTCCATTTCCTCGTTTTAATGTCGTCCATTTCCTTGGTTCAATGTCGTCCATTTCCTCTGATCAATATCGTCCATTTCCTCGGTTTACTGTTGTCCATTTCTTCGGTTCAATATCGTCCATTTCTTCGGTTCAATGTCGTCCATTTCCTCGTTTCAATGTCGTCCATTTCCTTGGTTCACTGACGTACATTTTCTCGGTTCAATATCGCCCATTTCCTCGGTTCAATATCGTCTATTTCCTCGGTTCAATGTCGCCCATTTTCTCGGTTCAATGTCGCACATTTCCTTAATTTAATGTTGCCTATTTCTTCGGTTCAATTTCGCCCATTTCTTCGGTTCAGTATCGTCCAATTCCTCGGTTCAATGTCGCCCATTTCCTCGGTTCAATATCGTCCATTTCCTCGGTTCAATATCGTCAACTTCCTCGGTATAATGTCGCCCATTTCCTCGGTTCAATATCATCCATTTCCTCGGTTGAATGTCGTCCATTTCCTCGGCTCAAAATCGTCCATTTCCTCGGTTCAATGTCGTCCATTTCCTCGGTTCACTGTCGTCCGATTCCTCGGTTCAATATCGTCCATTCCTCGGTTCAATGACGCACATTTCCTCGGTTCAATGTTATGCATTTCCTCGGTTTAATATCGTCCATTTCCTGGGCTCAATGTCGTCCATTTCCGCTGTTCAATATCATCCATTTCCTCGGTTCACTGTTGTCCATTTCCTCGGTTTAATATCGTCCATTTCCTCGGTGCAGTGTCGTGCATTTCCTCGGTTCAATGTCGTTCATTTCCTCGTTTCAACGTCGTTCATTTCCTCGGTTCAATGTCGTCCATTTCCCCGGTTTACTGTCGTCCATTCACTCGGTTCATTGTCGTCCATTTCTTAGGTTCAATTTCGTCCATTTTCTCGGTTCAATGTCGTCCATTTCTTCGGTTCACTGTTGTCCATTTCCTCGGTTCATTGTTGTCCATTTCCTCGGTTCAGTGTCATCCATTTCATCGTTTGAATGTCCTCCATTTCCTCAGTTCAATGTCGTCCATTTCCTCGGTTCACTGTCCTACATTTCCTGGGTTCAATGTCGTCCATTTCCTCAGTTCAATGTCTTCCATTTCCTCGGTTCACTGTCGTCAACTTCCTCGGTTCACTGTCGTCCATTTCTTCAGTTCAATGTCGTCCATTTCCTCGGATCATTGTCATCTATTTTGTCTGTTCACTTTCGTTCATTTCCTCGGTTCACTGTCGACCATTTCATCGGTTTAATGTCGTCCATTTCCTCGGTTGAATGTCGTCCATTTCCTCGATTCAATGTCGTCCATTTCCTCGATTCAATGTCGTACATTTGCTCGGTTCATTGTCGTCCATTTCCTTGGTTCAATATCACACATTTCCTCGGTTCAATATCGTCCATTTCCTCGGTTCAATGTTGCCCATTTCCTCGGTTCAATGTCGCCCGTTTCCTTTGTTCAATATCGCCTATTTCCTCGGTTCAATGTCGCCCATTTCCTCGGTTCAATATCGTCTATTTCCTCGGGTCAATGTCTAGCATTTCCTCGGTTAAATGTCGTTTATTTCTTCGGTTCAATATATTCCACTCCCTCGGTTTAATGTCGCCCATTTCCTCGCTTCAATATCATTAATTTCCTCTGTTCACTGTCGTCAATTTCCTAGGTTGAAAATCGTCTATTTCCTCGGTTCAATGCAGTCCATTTCCTCGGTTCACTGTCGTTCGATTCCTCGGTTCAATATCGTCCATTTCCTCGGTTCAATGTCGCCAATTATTCGGTTCAATTTTGTGCATTATCTCGGTTTAATGTCGTCCGTTTCCTCGGTTCAATGCAGCCCATTTCCGCTGTTGAATATCATCCATATCCTCGGTTCACTGTTGTCGATATCCTCGGTTCAATATCGTCCATTTCCTCGGTTCAGAGTCGTCCATTTCCTCGGTTTAATGTCGTTCATTTCCTAGGTTCATTGTCGTCCATTTCCTCGGTTCAATGTTGTCCATTTTTTCGGTTCAATGTCGCCCATTTCGCCCGTTCAATATTTTCCATTTCCTCCGGTCAATGTCATCCATTTCCTCGGTTCAATATCGTACATTTCCTCGGTTCAATGTCGTTCTTTTTTTCGGTTCAATGTCGTCCATTTCCTCGGTTCAGTATCGTCCATTTCCTCGATTCAATGTAGTCCATTTCCTCTGCTCACTGTTGTCCTTTTCCTCGGTTTAATGTCGTCCATTTCCTCGGTTCAATGTCGTCCATTTCCTCGTTTCAATATCGTCCATTTCCTCGGTTCACTGTTGTCCATTTCCTCGGTTCAATATCGTCGATATCCTCTTTTCAATGTCGTCCATTTCCTCGATTCAATGTTTTCTTTTTCCTCGGTTCAATGTCGTCCATTTCCTCTGTTCAATATAATCCATTTCCTCTTTTCTCTGTTGTGCATTTCCTCGGTTCAATATCGTCCATTTGTTAGGTTCATTGTTGACTTTTTCTTCGGTTCAATGTAGTCCATTTACTCTGTTCAATGGCGTCCATTTCCTTGGTTCAATGCCGTCCATTTCCTTGGTTGATTTTCTTCTATTTCATAGGTTCAATGTCGACCATTTTCTCTTTTCACTGTCGACCATTTCCTCGGTTCATTGTCGTCCAATTCCTAGATCCAATAATCGTCCATTTCCTCGGTTCAATGTCGTCCATTTCCACGGTTCCCTGTCGTCTATTTCCTCGTTACAATATCGTCCATTTCCTTGGTTTAATGCCGTCTATTTCCCCGGTTTAATGTTGTCCATTTTCTTGAATTATTGTCGTCCATTTCCTCGTTTTAATGTCGTCCATTTACTCGGTTTAATATCGCCCATTTCCTCGGTTCACTGTTGACCATTCCCTTGGTTCAATTTTGTCATTTTCTTTGTTCAATGTCGTCCATTTCTCGGTTCAATGTCGTCCATTTCCTCGATTCAATGTCATCCATTTCCTCAGTTCATTATCATCCATTTCCTCGGTTCATTGTCGTCCATTTTCTCGGTTCAGTGTCATCCATTTTCTCGGTTCACTGTCGATCATTTCCTCGGTTCAATGCCGTCCACTTTCTCTGTTCAATGTCGTCCATTTCCTCAGTTCAATGACGTACATTTCCTCGGTTCAATATCGTCCATTTCCTAGGTTCAATGTCGTCCATTTCCTTGGTTCAATGTCGTCCAGTTCTTCGGTTCAATGTCGTCCATTTCCTCGGTTCAATGTCGTCCATTTCCCCGGTTACTGTCATTATTTCCTCGGTTTAAAGTCCCCCATTTCCTCGGTTCAATATCGTCCATTTCCTCGGCTCAATGTCGCCCATTTCTTCGGTTTAATGTCGCCCATTTCCTTGGTGGAATATCGCCTATTTCCTCGGTTCAATGTCGCCCAATTCCTCTGTTCAATATTGTGTATTTCCACGGTTCAATGTCGCCCATTTCTTCTGTTCAATGTCTTCCATTTCCTCGGTGCAATGTAGTCCATTTTCTCGGATCAGTGTCTCCCATTTCCTCGGTACAATTTCGTCCATTTCCTCAGTTCACTGTCGTCCATTTCCTAGGTTCAATATCATCCATTTCCTTGGTCCAATGTCTTCCATTTCCTCGGATCAATGTCGTCTATTTCCTCGTTTCAATGTCGTCCATTTCCTCGTTTACTGTCATACATTTCCTCGGTTCAAAATCGTTCATTTTCTCGGTTCAATGTCGCCCATTTCCTTGGTTCGATATCGCCCTTTTCCTTGGTGCAATGTCGCCTATTTCTTCGGTTCAATGTCGCCCAATTCCTCGTTTTAATATCGTCCATTTTCTCGGTACAATGTCTTCCATTTCATCTGTTCAATGTCTTCCATTTCCTCTGTGCAATGTCGTCCATTTCCTCGGTTCAATGTCGCCCATTTCCTTGGTTCAATATCGTCCATTTCCTCGGTTCATTATCGTCAATTTCTTCGGTTCCATATCGTCTATTTCCTCGGTTCAATGTCCTTCATTTCCTAGGTTCACTATCGTCCACTTCCTCGGTTCAATATTGTCCATTTTCTCGGTTCAATGTCGTCCATTTCGTCTGTTCAATGTTTTCCGTTTCCTCGTTTTAATGTCGTCCATTTCTTTGGTTCAATGTCGTTCATTTCATCTGTTCAATATCGTCCATTTCCTCGGTTTACTGTTGTCCATTTCTTCGGTTCAATATCGTCCATTTCTGGGGTTCACTGTCGTCCATTTCCTCGGTTCAATGTCGTCCATTTCCTCGGTTTACTCTCGTCCATTCTCTCGGTTCATTGTCGTTCATTTCCTCGGTTCAATGTCGTCAATTTCCTCGTTTCAATGTCGTCCATTTCCTCAGTTTAATGTCGTCCATTTCATCGGTTCAATATCGCCCATTTCCTAGGTTCAATATCGTCGATTTCCTCGGTTCAATGTCGTCCATTTCCTCGATTCAATGACGCCAATGTCCTCTGTTCAATGTCGTTCATTTCTTCTGTTCAATGCCTATTTCTTCGGTTCAATGTCGCCCATCTCTTCGATTCAATATCGTCCATTTCCTCGATTCACTGTTATACATTTCCTCGGTTCAATACCGTACATTTCCTCTGTTCAATGTCGTCCATTTCCTCGGTTCAATGTTGTCCATTTCCTCATTTCAGTGTCATCCATTTCCTCGATTCAGCGTCGTCTATTTCCTCGGTTAACTATCGTCCGTTTCCTTGGTTCAATGTCGTCCATTTCCTTTGTTCAATATTGTCCATTTCCTCTGTTCAATGTCGTTTATTTCTTCGGTTCAATGTCGTCCATTTCCTCGGTTCAATGTCGTCCATTTCGTCGGTTAAAAGTCGTCCTTTTCCTCGTTTTAATGATGTCCGTTTCCTCGGTTTAATGTCGTCCATTTCCTCTGTTCAATGTCGTCCATTTCCTCTGTTCAATAGAATCCATTTCCTCGGTTCACTGTTGTCTATTTCCTCGGTTCAATATCGTCCATTTCCTAGGTTCATTGTAGAGCATTCCTTCGGTTCAATGTCGTCCATTTCCTCGGTTCAATGTCGTCCATTTCCTCAATTCACTGTCGACCATTTCCTCGATTCATTGTCCTCCAATTTCCTCGTTAAATGTCGTCCATTTCTTCGGTTCAATATCGTCTATTTCCTCGGTTCAATGCCCTCCATTTCCTAGGTTCACTATCGTCCACTTCCTCGGTTCAATATTGACCATTTTTTCAGTTCAATGTAGTCCATTTCGTCTGTTCAATGTTGTCCATTTCCTCGTTTTAATTTCGTCCATTTCCTTGGTTCAATGTCGTCCATTTCCTCGGTTCAATGTCATCCATTTCTTCGGTTAAAAGTCGTCCATTTCCTCGTTTTAATGATGTCCGTTTCCTCGATTTAATGTCGTCCATTTCCTCTGTTCAATGTCGTCCATTTCCTCTGTTCAATATAATCCATTTCCTCGGTTCACTGTCGTCTATTTCCTCGGTTCAATATCGTCCATTTCCTAGGTTCATTGTAGAGCATTCCTTCGGGTCAATGTCGTACATTTTCTCTGTTCAATGTCGTCCATTTCCTCGGTTCAATGTCGTCCATTTCCTCAATTCACGGTCGACCATTTCCTCAGTTCAATGTCGTCCTATTTCCTGGTTCAATGTCGTCCATTTCTTCGGTTCAATATCGTCCATTTCTTCGGTTCAATGACCTCCATTTCCTAGGTTCACTATCGTCCACTTCCTCGGTTAAATATTGACCATTTTCTCAGTTCAATGTCGTCCATTTCGTCTGTTCAATGTTGTCCATTTCTTCGTTTTAATGTCGTCCATTTCCTTGGTTCAATATCGTCCATTTCCTCGGTTTACTGTTGTCCATTTCTTCATTTCAATATGGTCCATTTCTTCGTTTCAATGTCGTCCATTTCCTCGTTTCAATGTCATCCATTTCCTCGGTTCAATGTCGTCCATTTCTTCGGTTCACTGTCGTCCATTCCCTCGCTTCATTGTCGTTCATTTCCTCGGTTCAATGTCGTCCATTTCCTCGGTTCAATGTCGTCCATTTCCTCAGTTTAATGTCGTCCATTTCCTCGGTTTAATATCGCCCATTTCCTCGGTTCAATATCGTCCATTTCCTCGGTTCAATATCGTCCATTTCCTCGGTTCAATGTCGCCAATTTCCTCTGCTCAATATCGTCCATTTCCTGGGTTCAATAGCGTCCATTTCTTCGTTTCAATGTCGCCTATTTCTTCAGTTCAATATCGTCCATTTCATCGATTCACTGTTGTACATTTCCTCGGATCAATACCGTCCATATACTCGGTTCAATGTCGTCTATTTCCTCGGTTCAATGTTGTCCATTTCCTCGGATCAGTGTCGTCCATTTCCTCGGTTCAGCATCGACTATTTCCTCCGTTAACTGTCGTCCGTTTCCTCGGTTCAATGTCGTCCATTTCCTCGGTTTAATATCGTTCATTTCCTCAGTTCAATGTCGTTCATTACCTCGGTTTAATGTCAACCATTTCCTCGATTCAATGTCGTCCATTTCTTCGGTTGAATGTCGTCCATTTTCTCGTTTCAATGTCGGCCATTTCCTCAGTTTACTGTCGTCCATTTACTCGGTTCAATATCGACTTTATCCTCGATTATCTGTCGACCGTTTCCTCGGTTCAATGTCGTCCATTTCCTCGGTTCAATATCTTCCATTTCCTCTGTTCAATGTCGTTCATTTCCTCGGTTCAATGCCATCCATTTCCTCAGTTCAATGTCTTCCATTTCTTCGGTTCAATGTCGTCCATTTCCTCGTTTCAATGTTGTCCGTTTCCTCGGTTTAATATCGTCCATTTCCTCTGTTCAATGTCGTCCATTTCCTCTGTTCAATATAATACATTTCCTCGGTTCACTGTTGTCTATTTCCTTGGTTCAATATCGTCCATTTCCTAGGTTCATTGTCGACCATTTCTTCGGTTCAATGTCGTCCATTTACTCTGTTCAATGTCGTCCATTTACTCTATTCAATGTCGTCCATTTCCTGGGTTCACTATCGACCGTTTCCTCGGTTCATTGTCGTCCAATTCCTCTGTTGAATATCTTCCATTTCTTCGGTTCAATATCGTCCATTTCCTCGGTTCACTGTCGTCCAATTCCTCTGTTGAATATCTTCCATTTCCTCGTTTCAATATCGTCCATTTCCTCGGTTCACTGTGGTCCACTTCCTCGGTACAATATCGTCCATTTCCTTGGATCAATGCCGTCCATTTCCCCAGTTTAATTTTGTCCATTTCCTCGAATTAAGGTTTTCCATTTCCTCGGTTTAATGTCGTCCATTTACTCGGTTTAATGTCTCCCATTTCCTCGGTTTACTGTCGACAATATCCTCGGTTGAAAGTCGTCATTTTCTTTGTTCAATGTCGTCCATTTCCTCGGTTCAATGTCGTCCATTTCCTCTTTTCAATGTCGTCCATTTCCTCAGATCAATATCGTCCATTTCCTCGGTTCATTGTCGTCCATTTTCTAGGTTCAGTGTCATCCATTTCCTCGGTTCACTGTCGACCATTTCCTCGTTTCAATGTCGTCCATTTCCTCGCTTCAATGTCGTCCATTTCCTCGGTTCAATGACGTCCATTTCCTCGGTTACTGTCATCATTTCCTCGGTTGAAAAACGCCCATTTCCTCGGTTGAATATCGTCCATATCCTCGGTTCAATGTTGCCCATTTCCTTGGTTCAATGTCTCCCATTTCCTTAGTGCAATGTCGCCTATTTCTTCAGTTCAATGTCGCCCAATTCCTCTGTTCAATATTGTCTACTCCCACGGTTCAATGTCACCCATTTCCTCTATTCAATGTCGTCCATTTCCTCGATATAATGTCGTCCATTTCCTCGGTTCAGTGTCGCCCATTTCCTTGGTACAATATCATCCATTTCCTGGGTTTAATGTCGTCCATTTCCTCGGTTCAATGTCGTCTATTTCCAAGGTTGAATGTCGTCCATTTCCTCGTTTACTGTTATCCATTTCCTCGGTTCAAAATGGTTCATTTCCTCAGTTCAATGTCGCCCATTTCCTCGGTTCAATGTCGCCCTTTTCCTTGTAACAACGTCGCCTATTTCCTCGGTTCAATGTCGCCCAAAACCTCGTTTCAATATCGTCCATTTCCTCGGTTCATTGTCGCCCATTTCGTCTGTTCAATGTCGTCCATTTCCTCTGTGGAATGTCGTCCATTTCCTCGGTTCAATGTCGCCCATTTCCTCTGTTCAATATCGTCCATTTCCTCGGATGAATGTCGTCCATTTCCTTGGTTCAATATCGTCCATTTCCTCGGTTCTATGTCCTCCATTTCCTAGGTTCACTATCGTCCACTTCCTCGGTTCAATATTGTCCATTTTCCTGGTTCAATGTCGTCCATTTCGTCTGTTGCCCATTTCATCGTTTTAATGTCGTCAATTTCCTTTGTTCAATATCGTCCATTTCCTCTGTTCAATATCGTCCATTTCCTCGGTTTACTGTTGTCCATTTCTTCGGTTCAATATTTTCCACTTCTTCGGTTCAATGTCGTCCATTTCCTCGTTTCAATGTCGTCCATTTACTCGGTTCAATGTCGTCCATTTACTCGGTTCAATATCGTCCATTTCTTCGGTTCAATGTCCTGCATTTCTTAGGTTCAATATCGTCCACTTCCTTGGTTCAATATTGTCCATTTTCTAGGTTTAATGTCGTCCATTTCGTCAGTTCAATGTTGTCCATTTCCTCGTTTTAATGTCGTCCATTTCCTTGGTTCAATGTCGCCCATTTCCTCTGTTCAATATCGTCCATTTCCTCTATTTACTGTTTTCCATTTCTTCGGTTCAATATCGTCCATTTCTTCGGTTCAATGTCGTCCGATTCCTCGTTTCAATGCTGTCAATTTCCTCTGTTCAAAATCGTCCATTTCCTCGGTTCACTGTCATCCATTCCCTCGGTTCATTATCGTTCATTTCCTCGGTTTAGTGTCGTCCATTTCCTCGGTTCAATGTCGTCCATTTCCTTAGTTTACTGTCGTCCATTTCCTTGCTTGAATATCGCCGAATTCCTCTGTTCAGTATCGTCGATTTCCTCGATTCAATATTGTCCATTTCCTTGGTTCAATGTCACCAATTTACTCTGTTCAATGTTGTGCAATTCCTCGGTTCAAAGTTGTCCATTTCATCGGTTCAAGGTCGCCCATTTCTTCGGTTAAATATCGTCCATTTCCTCGATTCACTGTTGCACATTTCTTCTGTTCAATACCGTCCATTACCTCGGTTCAATGTCGTCCATTTCCTAGGTTCAATGTTGTCCATTTCCTCGGTTCACTGTCGTCCATTTCCTAGGTTCAGCGTCGTCTATTTCCTCGGTTAACTGTCGTCCATTTCCTCTGATCAATATCGTTCATTTCCTCGGTTCAATGTCGTCCATTTCCTATGTTCAATATCATCAATTTCCTCGGTTCAATGTTGTCCATTTCCTCGGTTCACTGTCGTCTATTTCCTGGGTTCAGCGTCGTCTATTTCCTTGGTTAACTGTCGTCCATTTCCTCGGTTCATTGTCGTCCATTTCCTGCGTTCAATGTCGTCCATTTTCTGGGTTTACTGTCGTCCATTCCTTCGGTTCATTGTCGTCCATTTCCTCGGTTCGATATCGTTCATTTCCTCCGCTTAATATCGTTCATTTTCTCGGTTCACTGTCGTCTATTTCCTCGGTTCAATATCGCCATTTCCTCGGTTCAATAACGTCTATTTCCTCGGATAAATGTCGCCCATTTCCTCGGTTCAATGTCACCCATTTCCTCGGATTTATGTCGCCCAATTCCTCGGTTCAACGTCGCTCATTTCCTCGGTTCAATATCATCCATTTCATCAGTTCAATGTTTTTCTCTGTTCAATGTTGTCCATTTCCTCTGTTTAATGTCGTCCATTTCCTCGGTTCAATGTCGTCCATTTCCTCGGTTCAATATCACCCACTTCCTCGGTTCACTGTTGTCCATTTCCTCGGTTCAATATCGTCCATTTCCTCGTTTCAATGTCTACCATTCCCTCGGTTCAATGTCGTACATTTCCTCGGTTCATTGTCGTCCATTTCCTCGGTTCAATGTCGTCCATTTCCTCTGTTCATTGTCATCGATTTTCTCTGTTAAATTTCGTCCATTTCCATGGTTCATTGTCGCTCATTTTCTAGGTTCAATAATTTCCATTACCTCGGTTCAGTGTCTTCCATTTCTTCGATTCAATATCGTCCATTTCCTCGGTTCAAGTTCGTCCATTTCCTCGGTTCAATGTCGTCCATTTCTTCGGTTCAATATCGACAATTTCTTTGGTTCAATGTCGTCCATTTCCTCCCTTCAATTTTCTCCATTTCCTCATTTTAATGTTGTCCATTTCCTCGGTTCAGTGTCGTCCATTTCCTCGTTTCAATATCGTCCATTTTCTCGGTTCACTTTTGTACATTTCCTCGGTTCAAAATCGCCCACTTCCTCGGTTCATTGTCGTTCATTTCCTCGATTCAAAGTTGTCCATTTCTTCGGTTCAATGTCATCCATTTACTCGGTTCAATGTCGCCGATTTCGTCGGTTAACTGTCGTCCATTTCCTCGGTTCAATGTCGTCCATTTCCTTTCTCCAATGTCGTCCATTTACCGTTCTATTGTCGTCCATTTCCTCAGTTCAATATCATCCATTTCCTCGGTTCTCTGTCGTACATTTCCTCGTTTCAATATCGTTCTTTTCCTTGGTTCAATGTCGTCCATTTCCTCTGTTGAATGTTGTCCATCTCCTCGGTTTAATGTATTCCATTTCATCGGTTTAATGTCGTCCATTTCCTTGGTTCAATGTTGTCCATTTCCTCGGTTCAATGTCGTCCATTTCCTCGGTTCAATGTCGTCCATTTCCTCGGTTCAATGCTGTCCATTTCCTTGGTTCAATATCGTCTATTTCCGCGGTTAAATGTCGTCCAATTCCTCGGTTCAATGTCGTCCATTTCCTCGGTTCAATGGCGTCCAGTTCCTCGTTTCACTGTTGTCCATTTCCTCGGTTCAATATCGTCTATATCCTCGGTTCAATATCGTCCATTTTCTTGGTTCAATGTCGCCCATTTCCTCATTTCAATGTCGCCCATTTCCTCGGTTCAATGTCGCCCATTTCCACTGTTCAATGTCGTCCATTTCCTCGGTTCAATATCATTTATTTTTTCGGTTTAATGTCGTCTATTTCTTCCGTTCAATGTCGTCCATTACCTCTGTTCAATATCGTCTATTTCCTAGGTTTACTGTTGTCCATTTCCTCGGTCCAGTATCGTCCATTTCCTCTGTTCAATGTCGTAAATTTCCTCGGTTCAATGTATTCCATTTCCTCGGTTCAATGTCGTCCATTTCCTCGGTTCAATATCATCTATTTCCTCTTTTCAATGTTGTCCATTTCCTCTCTTTAATGTCGTCCATTTCCTTGGTTCAATGTCGTCCATTTCCTCTGTTCAATATCATCCATTTCCTAGGTTCACTGTTGTCTATTTCCTCGGTTCAATATCGTCCATTTTCTCGGTTCAATGTCGCCCATCTCCTCAGTTCTATATCATACATTTCCCAGATTCAATGTCGTCCATTTCCTCGGTTGAATATCGTCCATTTAATCGTTTCAATGTCGTCCATTTCTTCGGCTAACTGTCGTCCGATTCCTCGGTTCAATATCGTCCATTTCCTCGGTTCAATATCGCCCATTCCCTCGGTTCAACGTTGTCCATTTCCTCGGTTTAATGTCGTCCTTTTCCTCGGTTCAATATCGTCCATTTCCCCGGTTCAATATCGTCCATTTCCTCGGTTCTATTTCTTCCATTTAATCTGTTTAATTTCCATTTCCTCGGTTTAATATCGTCCATCTCCTCTGTTCAATATCGTTCTTTTCCTCGGTTCATTGTTGTTCATTTCCTCGGTTCAATATCGTCCATTTCCTTTGTTCCATGTCGTACATTTCCTCGGTTCAATGTCGTCCATTTCCTCGGTTCAATGTCGTCCATTTCCTCAGTTCAATGTCGTTTATTTCCTTTGTTCAATGTTGTCCATTTCCTCGGTTTCAAGTCCATTTCCTCGGTTCATTGTCGTCCATTTCCTCTTTTTAATATCATTCATTTCCTCGGTATCACTGTTGTCTATTTCCTCGGTTCAATATCGTCCATTTTTTCGTTTCAATGTCGACCATTTCCTCGGTTCGTTGTCGTCCGTTTTCTTGGTTCAATGTCGTACATTCTCATAGGTTCAATGTCGACCATTTCCTCGGTTCAATGTCGACCCTTTCCTGAGTTCAGTGTCGTCCATTCCCTCGGTTCAATGTCGTCCATTTCCTCGGTTCACTGTCGTCTATTTCCTCGGTTCAATATCGTCCATTTCCTTGGTTCAATGTCGTCCATTTCCTCGGTTCAATGTTGTCCATATCCTCGGATTAATGTCGTCCATTTCCTCTGTTTAATGTCGTCCATTTCCTCGGTTTAATGTCGCCCATTTCCTCGGTTCAATGTCGTCAGTTTCCCCAGTTCAATATCGTCCATTTCCTCGACTCAATGTCGTCCATTTCCTCGGTTCAATGTCGATCATTTCCTCTGTTCAATATCGTCCTTTTCCTCGGTTCAATGTCGTCTATTTCCTCGGTTCAATGTCGTCCATTTCCTCGTTTTAATATCATCCATTTCCTCGGCTCAATGTCGTCTATTTCCTCGGTTCAATGTCGTCCATTTCCTCGGGTCACTCTCGTCCATTCACTCGGTTCATTGTCGTTCATTTCCTAGGTTCAATGTCGTCCATTTCCTCGGTTCAATGTCGTCCACTTCCTCGGTTCACTGTTGTCCATTTCCTTGGTTCAATATCGACATTTCATCGGTTGAATATAGTCCATTTCCACGGTTCAATGTCGCACATTTCCTCAGTTCAATGTCGCTCATTTCCTCCTTTCAATGTCGCCCAATTCCTAGGTTCAATGTCGCCCAATTCCTAGGTTCAATGTCGCCCATTTCTTCAGTTCAATATCGGTCATTTACTCTTTTCAATATCGTCCATTTCCTCTGTTCAATGTTGTACATTTCCTCGGTTTAAATGTCGTCCATTTCCTCGGTTCAATGTCGTCAACTTCCTCTATTCAATATCATCCATTTCCCCGGTTCACTGTTGTACAAATCCTCGGTTCAGTATTGTCCATTTCCTCGGTTCAATGTCGACCATTTCCTCTGTACAATGTCGTCCATTTCTTCGGTTCAATGTCTTCTATTTCCTCGGTTCAATGTCGTCCATATCCTCGGTTTATTGTTGTCCATTTTCTCGGTTCAATGTCGTCCATTTCCTCGGTTCACTGTCGTCCATTTTCTCTGTTCAATATCGTACATTTCCTCGGTTCAATGTCATCCATTTCCTCTGTTCAATGCTGTCCATTTCCTCGGTTTAATGTCTTCCATTTCCTCTGTTCAATGTTGTCCATTTCCACGGTTCAATATCGTCCATTTCCTCGGTTGACTGTTGTCCATCTCCTGGGTTCAATATCGTCCATTTCCACGGTTCAATGTCTTCCATTTCCTCGATTCAGTGTCGTCCATATCCTCGGTTAACTGTCGTCCATTTCTCGATTCAATGTCGTCCATTTCCTCGGTTCAATGTCGTCCATTTCCTCGATTCATTGTCGTCCATTTTCTTGGTTCAATGTCGTCCATTTCCACGGTTCACTGTTGTCCATTTCCTCGGTTCAATATCGTCCATTTCATTGGTTCAATGTCGTCCATTTCCTCGGTTCAATGTTATCCATTTCCTCGGTTTGATGTCGTCTATTTCCTCCTTTTAATGTTGTCCATTTTCTCTGTTCAATGTCGTTCATTTCCTCGCCTCAATGTTGTCCATTTCCTCGGTTCAATATCGTCCATTTCCTCTGTTCATTGTTGTCCTTTTCCTCTTTTTAATGTCGTCCATTTCCTCGGTTTAATGTCGTCCATTTCCTCTGTTCAAGATCGTTCATTTCTTCGGTTCACTGTCGTCCATTTCATCGGTTTAATGTTGTCCATTTCCTCGGTTCAATGTCATCCATGCCCTCGGTTCAATATTGTACATTTCTTCGTTTCAAAGAAGTCCATTTCCTCTGTTCAATGTTGTCCTTTTACTCGTTTTAATGTCGTCCATTTCCTCGGTCAATGTCGTCCACTTCCTATGATCAATATCGTCCATTTCCTCGATTCACTGTTGTCCATTTCATCGGTTCAATACTGTCCATTTCCTCGGTTCAATGTCGTCCATTTCCTCGGTTCAATGTCGTCCATTTCCTCGGTTCAATGTCGTCCATTTCCTCAGTTCAATGTCGTCCATTTCCTCGGTTCACTGTCGTCCATTCCCTCGGTTCAATGTCGTTAATTTCCTCGTTTCAATGTCGTTCATTTCCTCTGTTCAATGTCGTCCATTTACGTAGTTCACTGTCGTCCATTTCCTCGGTTCAATTTCATTCATATCCTTGGTTAAATGTCGCCCATTTCCTCGGTTCAATGTCGTCCACTTCCTCCACTCAAAGTTGTCCATTTCCTCGGTTGAAGGTCGTCCATTTCCTCGGTTCAGTGTCGTATATCTCATCGGTCAACTGTCGTCCATTTACTAGGTTCAATGTCGTTCATTTCCTCGGTTCAATGTCGTCCATTTCCTCGGTTCACTGTCGTCCATTTCCTCGGTTCAATATCGTCCTTTTCCTTGGTTCAATGTAGTGCATTTCCTCGGTTCAATGTTGTCTCTTTCCTCGGTTTGATGTCGTCCATTTCCTCGGCTTAATGTCGTCCATTTCCTCGGTTCAATGTCGTCAACTTCCTAGGTTCAATATCATCAATTTCCTTGGTTCAATATCGTCCATTTAATCGGTTCAATGTCGTCCATTTCTTCGCTTTAATGTCATCAATTTCCTCGGTTCAATGTCGTCCATTTCCTCTCTTCAATATCGTCCATTTCCTCGGTTCACTGTTGTTCATTTCCTCGGTTCAATATCGTCCTTTTCCTCAGTTCAATGTAGTACATTTCCATGGTTCAATGCCGTCCTTTTCCTAGGGAAAATGTCCATTTCCTCAGTTCAATATCGTCCATTTCCTCGCTTGATTGTCGTCGATTTTTTCGGTTTACTGTCGTCCGTTTCCTATGTTCACTGTCGACTATTTCCTCGGTTCAATGTCGTCCATTTCCTCGATTCAATGTCGTCCATTTCCTCGGTTCAACGTTGTCCATTTTCTCGTTTCAGTGTCATTAATTTCCTAGGCTCAGTGTAGTTTATTTCCTCGCTTATCTGTCGAACATTTCCTAGGTTCAGTGTCGTCCATTTCCTCGTTTCAATGTCGTCCATTTCCTCGTTTCATTGTCGTCCATTTCCTCGGTTCAATATCATGTATTTCCTCGGTTCACTGTCGTCCATTTCCTCGGTTCAATCTCGTCCATTTCCTATATTCAATATCGTCCATTTCCTCGGTTTAATGTAGTACATTTCCTCGATTCAATGTCGTCCATTTCCTCGTTTTAATGTCCTCCATTTCCTCCGTACAATATCGTCCATTTCCCCTGTTCGATATCATCAATTTCCTCGGTTCACTGTTGTCCATTCCCTCGGTTAAATATCATCCATTTCCTCAGTTCAATGTCGTCCATTTCCTCGGTTCAATGTCGTCTATTTCCTCGGTTCAATAATGTCCATTTCCTGTTTTCAATGTAGTCCATTTCCTCAGTTCACTGTCGTCCAATCCCTCGGTTCATTGTCGTCCATTGCCTCTGTTCAATGTCGTCCATTCCTCGGTTCAATGTCGTCCATTTCCTCGGTTCACTTTCGTCCATTTCCTCCGTTCAATATCGCCAATTCCACGGCTAAATATCGTATATTTCCTCGGTTCAATGTCGCCCATTTCCTCGGTTCAAATGTCGCCCATTTCCTTGGTTTAATGTCGCCCAATTCCTCGGACAATGTCGCCCATTTCCTCGGTTCAATATCGTCCATTTCCTCGGGTCAATGTCGCCCAT
>JAUUDZ010124542.1:0-19178 GCA_032361705.1 Panulirus versicolor
CCAGAACCTTCACTCCCTCCCCCACCCTGTGACTCACTTTTGCTTCCATGGTTCCGTCTGCTGCTAAATCCACTCCCAGATATCAAAAACACTTCATTTCCTCCAATTTTTGTCTATAACTTGCCCCAAAACCCTACTGAACCTAATAACCTTGCTCTTATTCACATTTACTCTGAACATTCTCCTTTCACACATATATAGCATAAATGGGGTGGCCATGATTAGGGCTTCAGCTGCCCTTGCCATATCTGCTATAAAAAGAAAAAACTATTCATATGGTCTTTAGTGTGTGGTACAGTGAAGGTAGCAAATACTGCATTTGACTTGTTTAGCAAGCCATGTATAAATGGGATTTTTTTTTTCCATATGATTTAAGTCCATGTATATTGGCATGTATGAAGTATATTACATGGCTTGTCCCTGTTTTGTTCTGGGGGTTAATATTTTCTGTTCTACTGAATTAGCATAGTGTTTTCCATTCTCGAATAATTTTGAAGAGGCTAGTCTGTGGTAGTTCTTCCCTACCACTGTTTAGCCCTCTGTCTCTCATTAAAAAAGATGTATTGTGACGGGCATGAGGGACATGTGTCATTGTCTCTGGTATGTGGTGGTTCTCGCATTACTTTTTCAATCAGTGCCAACAGTAGACTCTATTGATGTTTGCTTAATTTTGGATGGTAGAAACTGCATCTGTCCCCTTACTGGCATTTACGTTTCTGAAGCCAGTTCAAAATATTTTTGGGGTGTTTAGACCTATTTTCCAGGGTGTGATATGCTAGTCTTGGCATGCATGCAACATCCCTTCATGTAGTATTGACAAACTTTGTCCATCCTTTGGATTTGTTATTCATTTACTGTGTTATATCTTACCCTATCCGTATTTTTTTTTTTTAAGTAGAAGGCTTCAGTCACAGACAAAAGTCCACATCGAGGCTGCGCCTTAATTGAAATATAGAGAGAATTATGAAATGGAAAAAGAAAAGACAAGGGAAACTATTTACAAATTTTTGAGAAAGCGAAAAACCTGTCTTTTGAAATGTGTCAGGTCATAGTTATTGGGAAAGACATGAGAAAGTAGAGAGTTCTGAAGCTTCAACATGGAGGGAAAGCAGTTGTCAAAATGGCCCACCCTTGAGTTGCTGATGGCCTCTCAATAATCATGTGATGCAGCAGCTTTCTGAGTATTGCGTGGTCTAGCTAGTAGTGTTGGCACACAAGCAGCCAGCTCTCGGGAGTAAAAACCAAAATAATACCTATATAAGAAGGAAAGTGAATCAACATTGTGGCGCAGGGCAAGGGAGTTAGGTTTGGAAGTTAGCCTGAATCAGTTTATAAGGCGGATTGCTTTCGACTCAACTCTGTCAAGTAAGGATGCAGAGCTAGAACCAACCCAAATGTAAGAGCAGTACTCCATACAAGGATGAATCAATCTCTTGTATAAACAGAGCATCTGTTCAAAAGAGAGGTTTTGACATCTAAACAGGATGCCCTGTTTCTTATAGGCAGACTTAGCTATTCCTGTAATGTGTGCTTTCTAAGAAAGAGTAAATGTTATAATTATACCAAGTATGTTCATTGAGCCAAGAGGTGGAATTACAAAACTGTCAAAGGAGAGATGGGAGTTGTGAAGAGTTTTTGATAGAAAGGTGGGTAGAAACTGTGTCTTGGAGGTATTAAACATAAGATTTTGTGTCTCCACTTAGATATCTTGTCTAAGTCTGAGTTTATTGGGGTAGCTATGTGAAGACAAGATGCAGATTGAGTGAGAGAAGAAGGAGCAGAATTGAAGGATGTGGATGGATGCAGTGTTATGTCGTCAGCATACGAGTGCATTGGATTATTTGTGGAGAAGAGGAAACAGTAAAAAAAAAAAGAAGAAATGTAGGAGACAGGACAGAACCTTGAGGGATTCCACTGTTGATGGAGAAAAGGGGAGAGGCTGATCCATCAACAGCCACAGAAATAGATTGGCCTGAGAGGAAGGAGCAAAGTGAGGGAGGGAAGCCAAAAGAGGGGAGCTTAGAGATGAGGCCCTGATGCTGCACCCTGTCAAAAGACTTAGGTATGTCAAGGGCAACTACACTTGATTCCGCAAGATCTTTCAGGGATGATGACCAGACATTAGTAAGATAGAAAAGAATATCACCAGTGGATTTTGCCTTACAAAGGCCATACTGGTGATTTTCAAGGAGTTAAGAGATATGAAAGTTGAGGATGGATTCAAAGACCTTGGAAATGGTAGATGTCAAAGCAATAGGATGATAGTTAGAGGGGTCAGAACAGTCATATTTCTTAGGGATGGGATGTATCAAGGCATGTTTCCAAGGAGAAGGAAAAGTTTTGGTTTTTAAACAGAAAAGGAACAGACGAGCAAGCACAGGTGCAGGTTTAGAGGCACACTCTTTCAGTACACGGTGATGGATGCCATCAGGACCATAAGCCTTGCACGTGTCCAAAGGAAGAAGCGCTTTGAGAGTGTCTGAAGAGATCACATGAAGGGGCATAGGATTAAATAGGATCATCAGGGGGTGAAGGAATGTTAGAATCATCCAAGGTGGAGTTAGAGGAGAAATGGTAACCAAAGTTGGCTTGATATTCAAACAGAGGCAAAGAAAGCTAAATCTTCTTAGTGATGATGGGAGCCATCTACATGATCAGATAACAATGGGAGCTGTTTAAGGGTTAATGTTCACAGTTTGAGTTTCACTATCAGAAGTAGTAGCTTCCCACTTCAAAAGCAACTTCTTTCAGTGGTTGACAGTCATTTCTTCATGAAGATGGTCCATGATCACACATGTATTTGAATCACTTGTTAAAGAAGTATCATGTAGACTTACCACCCTCTTGTGATATATTAGATAAAATTTTGATTAATCTCTTGACTCTACCAGAGACAAGGAACATCTGTAGTTGTAAATATGTGCACTGAGTTTCATGGCTTCGTTTTAAGGCCAGCTACTATGGCTGGATTACTGAGTTAGCAGTGTATGATATTTTCTCCCCAATGTTAGTCATCCTATGGCCATACCAGTGACCGCTCCTCCTCATGAATTCTATGGGAAGGAAATACAGTGGCTTATAGTTAGACCTAAAGGATTAGGAAGATGATCATAAATCACTTAACGGTAATGATCTGTCTTTGGGTTGTGTGGAGTAATTTTATGGGCATTAAATCTTATAGCTTTGAAAATTGACCAAAATAAAGTAGGAGATGGCGTTTCTAGTACAAAGGGAAATAGTGATGCTAGTGCCTACCTGACCTTGGCAACTCTCACATGACTAGTGCAGCTGATAATTTTGCAAACTTTTATTAATATGCTGTTATGCAAAATTATCACTATCATATGTAGACACAACTGTGATACTACTCCACATAACTGAAATGATATTAGTGGATATAATATACTTCTAAAGTGATTTTTCCCATTTTCATTTATTAGGAATTGTAAGGGTGAATACATTTATTTTAAGATGCTTGATATTCATTGGGGTTGGAAAGGAAACCTAAAATTAATTAATGGATTGATATTGCATACTGGAACATATCAATGAATGATGGTCATACATGTTTGATTACTGTGGGTAATTAAGTTTCATGTCAAAAACAGTAGCTTTCCATTTCAAAAAGAATATCTTTTGATTCATAAGGGTCATTTCTTCTTACAGCTAATCATCAACCAGTAATGTTTTGGTCTTATCAAATTGTGAACTTTTGTCTTTATGAGATAAACGTCAGCTCAGTATCCTAGTTAAAAGTTCATTTCAAGATGTAATTTGGAAATATGGGTGAAACCTTAGGGCTGAGTCATCAAAACAACTTCTTTAATTTTGATATCTGGTTATTACAAAGTATGCCATTAGCTTGTTCTAACTGAAAGTTTGTCTGGTAGTCATCTTTTCAGCAGTAAATGTAGAAGTACATAATCTTTATCTCTTAATACTGTATTTTCAAGGTTGCACACCATTATATGCAGTCTTGCAGTGTGTGACCTCTGGATTTGATTGTTAGATAATTTTTTCTCATTACTATAAAGCATATATAGAAGTGAATGGGCAATACTTCTGTTTCATGAAAGATACTTAGAAATTTTCACTTCATGATGAAAACTTGTTACAGGCATTGTCAGACTGGTGCATGGATCCCAACCCATTCCTGGAGGACCAGCTCAGCTCTTTGGTGTCCCGAGATGTGGCTGCTTACTATCTGCGGTGTGACCCAACTCGACCATCACCTTTTACCAGATATCTGACTCATGCCCAACAAGCAGCAGATGTTGTACTTGAATCTCTCAATAAAGTTACTCGTATTGCTGATGCTCATTATGAGCGAGCAGAGGTTAGTGATATTATGTTACTATGCATTAAGAATATAGGAACCAATCTTGATCAGGAACTTAATCATAACTATCATTTCATTTAAGTTCAGTTATGATTATATGTTTTACAGCAGTAGTTATTTTCATTGACAGTATGGCAGGTGGTTATCCATGAATGAAGATCCTATGACAATCAACCGGTTGTATAATAGTATAAGAATAGTATGTGATTTCATGGTGAAATGAAGAGGCTTGATTTGCCTAGTTGTAAGCCAAGCAGTATTTAGAGTATGTATTACAGTTATGGTGAATGATGAAGGGTATCTCTAACCATTCTTTCTTGTTTATCAGAAAAATATGAGTTGCCAACTTGTGTTTGCTTTAGGTATTTTAAAAAAATTTGAAAAAGGAAGATTTTTAAGATGAGGCTATAAATAGGTATAGATAAGGGAGGAGTTAGTAAAATGAATAAGGAGAAACCCTTCGCAAGGTGTTTGAGGAATAATATGAGTGTAATTAGTATGACATTGAATTGGCAAAAAAAAAAAGTGTGAGAAAGATGGAAGTAACAATTGAATGGTGTGGTCAGGGGTAAATGAACAAAAAAATGGTGGACCAAATGAAGGTGTAGGATGGTAAGAGGAAATCATTGAAATTGAAAGGATATTTTTCTGAGAATAACAATACAGTGTTACAGGAGTTTCCACCTGTTCTATTAATGAAGCCAACCTGGTTCTGTGTTTTACTAAGCAAGATTGTTGAGCTTTTGCTGACTAATACATCTTTATCTCTTCTTTGCTTCCACTGCTGGATTATTGATAGGTAAAGAACTTTTCCCTATGCTAATAGTTCTATCAGGCTCCATACATCAGTCATCATATGTACTTCATTGTAGTTACCTTAATGGGGGGATGGAGGGGGGTTGAATTTGGTAGTGGTGGAAACAAGTCACAATAACTGTGAGGAACACTGTAACAGAAACATAACTAACTTTACATATCAAGCTACATTTCTGTACAGGGCTTATCTCCATATAGACAATTACCCTGTGTAATGCAATTTTTTTCCTTAGTAAGTGTTATTTTCTGATTGCTTATGCATAAAAAGTAAAGAGGAAGGCTATTATTCTCTTCAAAATTTGCTTTTGTGTTCAGGACAGTGATATTTTGAAATTTACCTATTTTCAATCAGACAATGGGTGAATTTGCACATTTTTATTCACATAAAGTCAGAAAACAACAGCATATGAATCAAAATTAACATGTATTTATACTAAGTGATCATAAAAGATTTAGAAATGAGTAGTTTTTTGAAATTTACTTTTGTATCGTAAATCACTTTCACGAATCAGACCCCAAATATAATCTCCCATCATGTTCTCGTTATGTGTTCCTTGGTAGCAGCATTTAAAGTCTAGTATATCCTGATGGAAGCGCTTGCCTTGCTCCTCCAAATATGCTCTCATGTTCTTGAATTTATCAAGAAGAGCATCAAGGATATGGACTTTGAGGGACATTCTGCAGCCCATTTTGCCATAGCTCTTCATCATAATATCAACCATCTCCACATAGTTTTTGGCCTTGTGATTGCCCAGGAAGCCCCAAACCACTGCAACAAATCTGTGCCAAACTGCTTTCTCCTTCCTAGTGAGCTTTTTGAGGAATTCCTTGCACTTCAGGATCTTCATGATCTGTGGTCCGACGAAGACACCAGCTTTGACCTTTGCCTCATGCAGCTTAGGGAAAAAGTCTTGAAGTTACTTGAAGGATGCAGACTCCTTATCTAGAGCTGTGACAAATTGTTTCAGAAGGCCTCATTTTATATGCAGTGGTGGCATCAACACCTTCTGGGGATCCACCAGTGGCTTTCACTTGATGTTGTTCATCCCCACAGAGAATTCGGTCTGCTGTGGCCGGTCCTGCCTGTGGTAGTGCGCTGCAGTTTCCCTGCTGTCCCAAATGCAAAGATAGTAGGGAAACTTGGTAAAACTGCCTTAGAGACCCATCAGGAATGCCACCATTTTGAAATTTCCGGTGACCTCCCAGCTGTACTCATCAAGACATCTTGCATGGTCTTGACACTTGTATTCTTCTCTGAAGTGCAACAAGTGATCCAAGGGTTGAGACAGGTACTTGTTCCTGTTATGGAGAAGCACGGCTTTGAGGCTTCTGGATGAGCTGTCATTAAAGAAGCACCACTCTTTCAGGTTACAGGTGATTCCAATTGCCTCAATCAAACTGGTTACATTATGGCAGAAGCAGAGCCCTTCTTGACGGGCAAAAGAGGCTGGAAAAACCTAGGTGATGCTTCCTCTGATCTGTGATTTCCACACTTTCATCCAACAAGTTCCACTACTTGAGCCTAAATGTCAAAAGCTCAGCATTGGACTTTGTGTGACCATGATCTCTGATCAAGTCGTTGAGGTCTTTTTGATTGGGATAATATGGGTTTCTCTCCTCAGCTGCAACTCTTAAATTGTAATCTGGATCTATGTCTTCCTCCCCCTCTGACTACTATTATAATACTGAAAACTTCCAAGAAAGTTCTATGTCAGCTACTTAGCCATGAATCTATCTGGAATGTTCTGAAAAATAGGTAAATTTCAAAATATCACTGTCCTGGTCACAAAAGCAAAGTTTCAAGGGAATAGCAGCCATTTTCTATACTTTTTAGACATAATTAATTAGGAAATAACTCTTATTATCCAGGAACAAAAAAAAGTAAAAATTTGTTATGCAGTTTTATCCATAATTACTTTAAGCCAATTTAAGTTACAACGCAGTACATACAAATGTTGAATTATTCACAGGTCTTACCTCCAAGGTCTATAAACATGGATTGACATGAACTGACACTAACCCAGGAATATCACTGCATCCCATGTGCTTCATATGGGTTGACCCAAAGGACCCCCTTCTTTAGCTTCATCCCTCACTCCTATTCTAGCAGCACACAAACCACTTAGACAAATTAACACTAGAGAGTGCATAATGAATTATTCACCGATCTACAAATTTCAATATATAGTTAGCACTTCATACTGAACTACAAATAACAGAACTATAAATCACATATCCCCAACAGTGTTGTTACTGTGCAGACAATTAGATTTGGCACACTGTGCATGCTAAGTTAATCATATTTTGTTGACATTTGCTGACTAACACACATTTGTCTCTTCTCTGCCAACACCAGTCAGTTGCTAATAGGTAATGAGTATTTTGCAGTGCTAGCAGTTCACTGTCTGGCAAACCATTGTCACCATATTTAGTGCTACAGCAGCTATTACTTGTTCACCACTGATTGACAAAGCATACTGAACGCACGTCAAAGTCATACCTACCCCGTTGTGTTTTGTGGACACCTGAGGCATTATAATTTTTTTCCTTATGCTAAATATAGTTGCTTATGACTTAAGGTACCTCTGTATACTGATAAAGTGCTCTTTCTTGCATGAATGAGGGTGGGAAGAGTAAACCTGTCTAAATACAGGAACAAGCCCCTTACACAAACATGTACAAACACAGGTATAGGGATACCCAATTTACGAATGTCTGACCTATATACACCCATACTTATAAACAAGTTCAAAAAACTGTGATTAATTTCTAGTCTGTTTTACAGTTACTCATACTTGAGAACTGTGGAACTACTTAGATATGCGTCTTTTTATTGAACGTTGCTTGATATGTTGTTTTATTAACTATGGTTACTTTGGATTACAATATCAAATAAAATATTCAGTCAGTTATAGGTATTTACTCTAATTTTATGCATGGTCAGGAATGTAACCCATTTGAAGTCAGGGATCGCATGTACAGTCCTTAAAAGGTTAAGGAAATCTGTTCAGATAATTATTTAGTAGGGTAAATACTGCTTACCTTGATTTTCTTAGTACATGCCACTGGATTTGAATATATATCAGATTTTCAGCTTCACATGATTATTAATGTTTTATCTATGGGGATAGGGGAAATAGAATGCTTCCATGCATTCCCTGCATGTTGCAGAAGGCAAGTAAGGGTGGGAGTAGGGGGCTGGAAAACTTCTTGTATTTCCTTTTTGAAAAAATGGAACAGACGGAGGCAAGCAAGGAATGCCTATCCAAACTGAAGGCATAGAATGTGGCATCTGAATGTATTTAGATGTAATCAAGATGAGAAGAGGATAGATAGTATGTTTGAGGAAAGGAATTGGATGTTTTAGCTCTGAGTGAAACAAAGGTTAAGGGTAAGGGAGAAGAATGGTTCAGGAATGTCTTGAGGGTAAAGTCAGGGGTTAATGTGGGTGGTAAGGATAAGAGCTAAGTCAGGGGTAGCACTTCTGTTGGAGGAGGAGTTATGGGAATGTGTGAAGAGTGTAAGTGAGCTCGATAATGACGTGGATAAAAATGAAAGTGGGTTATGAGAGGTGAGTGATCATTAGTGCTTATTCACGTGACAAGAAGAGTAACAAAGAGAGGCAAGTGTTTGAGGAGTAGCTTAGTAAATGAGTCAGTAATTTTGATGTGAAAGATTGAGTATTGGTAATGGGTGGTTTGAATGCAAATGTGAGTAATGTTGCAGTTGAGAGTATAATCAGGGGTCATGGGTATTCAGTGATGCGAATGGAAATGGTGAACAGCTTGTAGAGTTATATACTGGAAAAGGGACTATTAATTGAGAATAATGTACCTGGTTTAAGAAGAGGGACATACATAAGTATACATGGAGTAGAAAAAAATGGTAAGTGGGCTTTATTGGATTATGAAGTGATCGGTAGGAATGCAAAAGAAAGACTCTTGAATGTAATATGCTGAGAGGCACAGCTGTTGGAAAGTCCAATCAATACCTTGTGGAGGCAGAGGTTAAGATTTGTAGAAGCTTTCAGAAAGTGGGAAGTGATATTGATGAAAAGATGATTGTGAAAACAGATGAGCTTGGAAAAGAAGCATGTTTAAAGTGATACCTGGAGAAATCAAGTGTAGAATGGCAAAAGGTGAGAGTTCATGAAGCTAGGGGAGTGGATGAGGAATGGAAGGTGTTTAAGGAAGTACTGCCGGCATGTGTTAATGAAATGTGTCATGTGTGGGAGGTGCTTAGGTGAGAAAGGATAGCGAGTGGTGGGATGACAAAGTTAAGGTGCAGGTGAAAGAGAAAAGAGAGATGTACAGGTGTTACTTACAAGAAGTGTAAATGATTGGGAAGTGTGCAAGAGAAAGAGGCAGGAGGTCAAGAGGAAGTTGTAGCAATTAACAAAGAGGGCAAATGTAAGTTAGGGTGAGAATAAAAAAAATCTTTGGGTAGAATAAGAAAATGTTTTAGAAGGAGGTTAATAGTGTAGAAATCAAATGAATAAGTGGGAACATCAATAAAAGAGATAATTGGGGAAGTGATGACATGCAGAGATGAAGTGAGGAGGAGATGAAATGAGTACTTTGAAGGATCATTGAATTTGTTGGATGATAGGGTAGCAGATGTTTGGGTCTGAGTTGTATGCAGAGTTGGAGAATCATGGCAAAGGGTTTGGTAAAAAGGAACGGGGTGATGAAAGTGTTACAAGAGATGAATTTTGGCAAGGTGTCTGGAGTGGGTGTTGTACTTAAATATCTTGAGAAAGGAGGTGACTGTGTTACTGATTGGTTAGTTAGGATTTCCAGTTGATTTATTAATCATAGTGAGGTGCCTGAGGGACAGGAGTGAATGTTCGAACTAGAGATGTATATGTTTGTTGAGAGTGCCTGGTAAGTTGTATGGTAGAATGGTGATTGAGAGGGTGGTGGCTTGCACAGAGCACCAGATGGAGAAGAACAGTGTGGTTTCAGGAGTTGTAGAGGTTATGTGGATCAGTTGTTGGGTTTAAAGAATGTGTTTGAGAAATACTTAGGAAGTATGTATGAATATCTGGAAAACATGTAAAAAGTTTCTGTATGAGCCAGATCAGTTGAAATACAAAAAGTAGCTTTTTAGATGTAGATGTATGATTGAATATTCAGTATATTGTATTGCATTTTGTCATTTAAGACAAAAATGATTCATGAATTTACTCTTTGTCAGATCCACCCTCGCTTAGACCACCTGAGTGCTTACGTGAACAAGTCCCAACGTAGTCTAGGAGGTGTAGCAGCTTTGTTGGAGTGCCAGTCTCTACACCACCACTATCGCACAGCTCTCGGTGCCACATGTTACCAAGCAATGTGAGAATACACATACTTGCATCATAACATTACTGTCATCATAACTATTGGTATATCTATCTCTCTCTAATTCCATCCAGAAACTCTCATCAAGGGGGTGGCCAAAGTAAAATCTCCACTGATCACTGTCCTTACATGCCTCTCTTGCATACAGCATTCCACACATTCTTCCCACATTTATCTCCCTCCAGTACTTTCCACTCTATTTCCCCATGTCAGAGGTAGTTTTTCTTTCATAGGAGCCCCTTTAATGGTATTATTATACATTCTCCTTGTGATCTCCCTGTCTTGCATTTCTCCCACATGCCCAAACCACCTCAAAGTATAACATTCCACCCATTCTACCTCTCCACTATTTCTTCTCTTTGCACTCCATGCCATACCAAATCTCCCTTACACCCCTCTCATTACTTTCTTCATTCCATCTAATCATACCACATGCTCCTCTCAAATAACTCATTTTTACAGACTGGATTCTTGACCTCTGTCACTCATTCCATGTCCATGTTTCAAATGCATAAGTCAGGTCAGGATGACTGAGCTGTCCTGTAATCTTTTCTTAACTTCCATACTTACACCTCTGTTATTTATTATTCTGTTAAGGGACCCATTGACTCTTCTACCCTGTACTGCTCTCCCTTATCTTTCCTTCCATTCACCATACGTACCAAAAATAGCTCCCAAATACCTAAATTCTGTTACCTCTTTCTCCACCCCTTTATGTAACACAGTTTATGGTACACTTTCCTGTCTCACTCTGTAGGACTTTTCAAAATATATACTTTCAATCTGTTTCAGGCACAATTACTTTATTTTTACCTGCATTTAACTTCAGCCACCTGTGCTTACACACATCATAAAACACAATTGCTACCTTCTGCACCTCCTCTTCACTCACAGCAAACAGCACAGTATCATCCACAATCAGGCTTGTCACTTTCCACCATACCTCACCACGACACTCCATTTCTTCACCCTTTTCTTTGTGGTGTCATACTGTCATTATATTATTGTCTTACAGTTTTATACATCATTTCTTTTGTACTCTTATAGAAAAGCATGCAAATTATGAAGTAGAACATGTATAGTTTTAACCCTTTAGTATTAATTATAGGACAATGTATCTTAAGGGTACTCCTAAGCCCCCCATTTTGCTTAGGCATTCAACCTTTCTAACTACAGTTTTGCCCACCCCAGGATCTCCCAGGAATGTAACCCTAGTGGTTGGCAAGAGACTTCTGTATACACGAAAGCTAGAGATTCATGTGTGCAAGTGAGGCCGTTGGTTGTTCCCTGTTCTACCTTGCCGGGGCAGGAAAGGCAATAATATATAATAGAATTGGATTTCCAGTTTATCATATAGTTAAGATGGATATAACTCCTGGAACTGGTACCTACATAGGCTGGGATAGTTAAGAGAGTATTATTTCCAGTGAATGCTTAGGGCTATTATGTTTCTCATGTAGGGGCTCAGATAGATAAATGTCTTCACATTGGAGACTTCTTTTCTTTTTAAGGCTCCCGTCAGGGACAAAAGTCATCATCAAGGCCAGCCCTTAATTGAAGTATAGAAAGAATTTTGAAACAGAAAAGGAAGACACAAGGGAAAATATTTATGAATTTTTGGAGGAAGTGAAAAATCTGCCTTAAAATGTGCCAGGTCGTAGTTATTGGGAAGGATGTGAGAAGGTAGAGTCCCAGAGCTTTGACCTTATAAAAATGGCCCACCCTTGAGTTGCCATTGGCCACATGGTAATCATGTGACACAGCAGCTTGCTAAATATTGCGTGGTCTAGCTAGTGGTGGGATTACGTAAGCAACCAGCTGTCAGGAGCAAAAACCAAAGTGATACCTATAGAAGAGGGAAGTGAAGTAACATTGTGGTGTAGGGCAAGAGTGTCAAGTTTGGTGCAGACATTTAGAAATTAAGAGTAATTTTCATATCTTTTCTCCTGTGAATTTTGTGATACATTCTGCTTTATGGAGGCTAGGTTCTTTTGAAACTGACACTTGCATGGATTTCTTTGCATTTACACTGTTCACATGACACTGTGATTTTCAGGTCTGGTGTAGTTTACCTACTGTTGTCAGCTGCTGGAAGTGGTCTGCTTTTTACCATATTGGTCTGGTTTACATCACACACCTGGATCTACCTCAATCACAAGTAAGCTCCTTGTCCACTAACCCTATGTACTTCCATTACCCTTTTGTCACACAAGTTTGACAGCTTATGAGCCTGAAGCCTTGTTTGCAACAGGAGAATGGTTTTGTTTGTGGAAACTAAAATCAAGCTTATATCTAATGAATATGTACGAAACTGCACATTTTTCTATTTAGTTTTATACTGCTTTCATGCTGTCTTTTTTTGCCTCACTGTAAATAACAGGAGATCTAAGGTGAAATATTGTTTTCATGTAAATGATACAACTGATGCTGTATTATACATATTGTCATTGGTTAATTACATCAGGTTTCAGGTTGATTTTTGTTTTGTTATTTCCCCAGTAAGAATACATGTTATATGCTATTGTTCAATGAGTTGACTACAACTGCAGTGTCTTGAAAAATTCCTTGCATATCACTTTATTTCTGTGTCATGTATCCCTTCTGCTATTGCCAACTTATATACTTCTTGTTTTAAGCGAGTTCTTATTTTGTTTGGTGCAGAAACAGTCAGCTCTTTGCATTTGTACATGTGTCATAGTCAGATTTTTTAACTTAATCTTGCATATTGTGTTTGTCATCAAAACTTTTAACTTATATGTAGCATAATTAGATTTCTGTTATCTACAAAAAACTCGCCAATTGTGAGTCTTGGTTTCGTGTCACTATAGCGAGTACGTATGGGTTAACCTTGTGATTTTAGAATGCCATGAGACATGTAAGTGAGATGTGACTCTGTCTCTGCTTCAGAAGAGGCTCAACTGGGCCCAGTACCACACAGCCAAGCAAGAAGAACGTACCAGCTGTCAGAGTTTGGCTCAACACTCCACCGTCCCACCCGATGGCTATTATGTAGGAGCTCTGGACAGCACAGTTTTAGTTTTACAAAACAAATTCTTTTTATATCTGCTTACTATTAGGTTAAATATCAAGCCCAGAACATACAAAGATATGACAATTACCACGAATAATATGAAATAATAGAACCACTTAACATCAGCTCATTTTCAGTTTGCATTCATTTAAGTGGAACTGATGTCTTTATATGGGGCAGGGCCTCTTCATATGATGTAAATGCATCAGATATTAGTTGCTCCACTATTTTAAATGATTTCCAAGTGATCAAGTATTTGCAGCTGAATTAGGATAATGCGCATTACTGGTATCCCCTGCTAAACGGAGTAGATGCATTCCTGAGAAAATGTAAAGTATATATGGAATTCTGTCGAGCAAAATCTATTTTTCCAAAGATTTATTTTATATGATTGGAGATGCATTCCTGTCAAAAAAAGGTTCAGCCCCAAGACATGATAGAAAAAACTTGAGAATGCAGGGTTTTAGAAAAAGCTTAAGAATGCAGAAAACCCTTTTAAAAACTTTTTTTTAGACCTAAATGCCTCTCCCACTATGGGAAATAGCATCAGGAACAGTTGCTCAGTTACTTCATTGCACTCAGCCAGTTTTTAGTTGTCTTACATAAACTTATATATGATAGAAATATGATAATGTTTTGAGAAAGTACAGATAATATTCCTTGAAATAAGGCCACAGCAATAAAGATAATGATGCCCGTATTATATTTCATCAGTGATTGACAGTTTTATAGTACTGCATACCATATAGAATTTTGCTAACCAAAAGCATAAATACAATTAAGTGATTTAGAACTGAAAATAAAAGGGAAGAAGTTGACTTTATATAAGCTTGATATAGCTAGAAACATATGATTATGATATAGCAGAACAATATACCAATAAACCAGTCTCCTTTTAAGTGTGCTATGTTTATAGTTGAACAAAACTTTTTTGTCCAGTATGATACTAATGAAACAAGATTAAAAGATTTGGAATATATTTTCCAATGCTTTTAGAAACATAAAGTAATTATCAGCCTATAGTTTCAAGTGATATTGGTGTTTAGACTGGCAAGAGCCAGTCATTGATTTGGGTTCAGGTTTGGTATTGTTGGCTTAATGTTGACAGATGAAGTTTACTTCCTTGGACATTTATATTCCACAACTAATCCTCTTGGGATCTATTTATGGATTTTGGTGTGTTTATTGTGTCATTTCCTAGTTATGCAGTTTGAGGTGGAAGTTCTACACTCATGGGTCCTTGTTATGACTTGAAAATTCTGTTCCATCAAGAATCCTTTTAAAACCTTGTAAACTGCTGGCATTCACAGTTCCTTCTTTATGTTCTTTCAAGCTAACTTCTTGCCCAGCCTCAAGTTGTGGCCCATGGTTACTCTGGTACTGTACTTCCTGAAGAAGTGTTTGCTGTTGATATTGTTCAACTGGTTTATAAACTTGAAGGCTGTTTTCAGGTCATCGCTCTTTCCTCCATGAGGGGCAGATATGTGGTCATCACACTATCATTGCACCTAAGTCCTCTGAATTCAGTAATCCTCTTAATTGCTTTTCTTTGGATCCCCTCAATCAGGTGTTTGTAAGTGTGGTAACCAGACATGGTAGGCATAATTCAGTTTCAGTCTGATATGTCTTATGATAGCTCACCAATCATTTCCTTTCCCATATACATAAAGGTGATTATCATATTTGCCTGAAGAACTATTCACTCTTGGTGTTGTTCGACTGGTTTTATAAAAACTTGAAGGCTGTTTTCAGGTCATCGCTCTTTCTTTCCTCCATGAGGGGCAGATATGTAATCATCACACTATCATTGTACCTAAGTTCTCTTAATTCTGTAATCGTCTTAGTTGCTCTTCTCTGGATACTCTCAATCAGGTCTTTGTACTCTGTAAGTGTGGTAGCCAGACATGGTAGGCATAATTCATTTTCAGTCTGATATATTTTATGGTAGCTTACCGAACTTTTCCTTACCCATAAATATAAAAGTGATTCTAATATTTGCCAGCAGGCATTTTGCCACACTCATTGTTCTCATAATGAGCAGCAGTGGTGACAGATAAGGGACACTATTGACCACTTGATCTCTTTTACAGTTAAATTCCTGGAGCTCATTTTCCATTTGGTAGTAATTGCACTAAGGCCATCTTATGTTGTGTCCCATCTTCATTACTATACTTAGCACTTTTTTTAATTGAATTCCATTGCCATATACCAGACCACTTTCAGAGTTTGTTCAGGTCTACTTGTAAGCTAATGCAATCATCCTCATTCTTTATTTCTCCCATGACCTTGTTATAATTCACAGATATATTTGGGTTAGGGTTCATTCTATAAGGCAAGTCATTCATGTACATTAAACCCTGAGACACACCACTGGCGACCCCAGCCCATGTCGAGAAATGCTTCTCTTACATCTTTTACTTTCTCTCTCTAGGGTAAGATTTTGTCCAGTAGAGGAATATGTCTTATTCTTGTCTTTAGCTGTAGCCTCTTAAAAAAACCTCCAATGGGGAATAGTGTCTAAAACTTTCTTGCAGTTGTCTTTGTAAATACTTAAGCAGGAGCTCTCCCTGTCATAGAAGTGTAGGAGATTTGAGATATATGATTTTCTTTCCCCAAATCCATTTTGTCTCCCAGTTAGGTTTTTTTCTCCTTTGTAAGTAGCCATCCATTTGCTTTCTGATTATCTTAAAGTGTTTTTTAGCCTACCATTGGCCTGTAGTTAGGGCAATTTCCCATTCCCATTACTTAAAATGTATGCACAACATTAGTCCTCTTCCTCAACTCTAGAGCTACACCTTCCTCTAGTGACCTATCAAGCAGAATTTTCAGTGGCTTAGCAAATCCTGTCATTCATTCCCTCAGCTTATTTAGGAAGACCTTATTTAGACCATAAGCCTTACATGGGTCAAGTTCTTTTGGTAGCATAATTGACATTTCTGTCCAAGACTTCCTTTCCATCTGACCTTGCTAATGCTTGGGCAGTATTGTCCTCCATTGTGAAAACACTCTGAGACTCATCATTTAGCACCTTACATATTTCCTTATATATCTATCTGTATCTCTGGTGCCCATTCCCTCCAGGAACTCCTTTAAGGGGTTGGCCATGGCAAAAGAGTCTCCATAGCTGGTGGACTATAGTGCTGCATCAGAGCCATTAGTGCCTAACCCTTAACAGGTCACTGTAGAGGATAACTCTAGCACAGTGTTTCCATAGGCTCCCACCTAATGTTCCTACCAACTACTACCTACTGTGTCTACCTGATGCTCCTACCTAATGTTCCAACCTATTACTTTTACCTAATGCTCCCTCCTAATGTTCCTACTTACTACTTCTACTTAATGTTTCTGCCTAATGTTCCTACTTACTACATCTGTTTATTGCTCCTACAATTTTGTCAAAAAAAAAAAAAGAATGGGGTTAGGGCTAGCACATAACACTCACTGCAGGAAAATCTATGGTTATAAAGAATTAATTGTGTGATTTAAGTGTTGCAAAGTGTTATGTGTGACAAGTAGAGATTGTATGTTTGTGGACAGAATGCTAGGAGTCCATGTTACCATCTATTTATTACCCTTGAGCAAAAGATGAACATGTAGTTCTAGGTTGGGTGTTGACTGACTACCAAGCCCAGGATTCAAACCCATGTTGGTTCCAATGTGGACTGGCCCATAGTGACTCATAGTCGGTAACACTAACCATTAAAATTGTGCTTCTCTAAGTGCCATAACCAAACTTGAGAAGTATATTCTGGTTTTGGCATCATGAACGATGTAAATAGCTTGCTGAATATTTCCTTATCCATACACTAGATTGCTATTCTAATATTGCCAACAGATAATTCTATATCTATCTCTACCTCTGACACTTGTTCCTTCGGAAACTCACTCAGGGGATGGCCACATCAAAAGTCTCCAGAACTAGTGAACTTCATCGCTGCATCCTAGCTTTAATGCCTCTCAGTTTACAGGCCACTGGCCGAGGGCAACTCTACTGTAGTGTTCTCAGAGGCTCATACCTAGTGTTCATACCATCTACTTCTACCTAATGTGTTTACCTAATATTCCAACCTGCTACTTCTACCTAATGCTCATGTCTAGTGTTCTTGTCTAGTATTCTAATCTAAAGCTCCCACAGTTTTAAAGTTTAGTTACAAAGAATGAGTTGTGTAGTTAAGTGTTGTCAAGTGTTTTGTGTGACAAGAAGAGATTATGTGTGTGGAGAGACTGCCAGTAGTCCACATGTGGATGATGCAATAATAGACAGCTATCTGGGTCAGAGGAATGCAGCTAGACAACTAATGAAGTACTGGCTCGCTATACAGCTGTTATGAACCCTCCTGATACCCAGGCAGGTAATACCAGTATTAAACTTTCCCAGTTGGTGGCTTCCAACCAACTGCTGCCTTCTAACAGACAGTTTGTCACCTTTCCTATTCTCCAAATATGGGAATTGGGTAACATGCTATGAACACTGTCAGCTCCAAAATCCCTCTCACACACGGATTCCTGCAGCTTATTTCCTGCTGGATTACAATTCATATTGAGTCATTCATTTAGTGTGTCCCATCCTCATTATTTTACACTTACTCAAGTTGAATTTCATTTAACATGTATAAGACCACCCTTGGAGTCTCCTTGTAAGTTGATGCTACTTCATACAATACTTTGGCATCATTTGCAATCATATTCAGGTATGATTCCAATTCATATGGCAAGTACTTCATATAGGTTTGAAAACCAATGGTCTCAGGATCACTTGTGATTACCTATTTGTACTTAACAAGGGGTGTTGCCAACCTACACCTGCAAGAGTTACACCCGCAAGTGAAAATTTGTTTTTGGTAAGGTAGTATCTCTGGGAATACAGTTGCGTCAAAGAATTTATTACTACAAAGGAGTTTACATTTCTCTGCTCCTGTATGTAGTGCAGCCTTCGGCTGTGGTAGCCTTTAGAAAGGTTCTGGGTAACACTAGGACTCTTGCATAGAAATTGGTCTTGGGGTAATTATGAATAGATGAATATTAATTCTTTACAGGGAGGGAGCCTTCAGTCATTTTACTTCATGCATATACTATCCTTATATTATAAAAATATTTCTAAACATCTTTTACAAGTTTCGTGCATAATTTCATGTTAGTTCTTGTAGTTGTCCTGTCCCTACATCTCTCTCATCTCTCTAGGAACTGTTCACCGTCAGCATTATCAGTTTGTTTTAAAAAGGTAGTGATCAGGCCATCCCTCACTCTTCCCCCTTCCAAGCTGGGCAAATTTTAAGCCTCTCTAGCCTTTCCTTGTAATTCTGCTGTCATAATTCAGATATCTTTGCTGCTCTTCTTTGGACATTTTTCTGATTACTCTATTTGTTTCTTTAGGTGCTGACCTTATTTGAGAGGCATTTTCTTTTATGATATGAACAGCTTGCTGAATATATCCTTATGCATGAACTTCAATGCAGTTCTAATATATGAAAGCAGACAGTTGGTCTCCTTACCTATTCTGTTGATGTGAGACTCAAGCAACAGGTTAGGGACAGTGTATAGTAGAAAAAATGATTTTATTTTATTTTATTTATTTTTGCTTTGTCGCTGTCTCCCGCATTAGCGAGGTAGCGCAAGGAAACAGACGAAAGAATGGCCCAACCCACCCACA
>JAUUDZ010124652.1:0-19175 GCA_032361705.1 Panulirus versicolor
TTGCACCTTTCTCTTGACCTCCTGCCTCTTTCTTTTATACATCTCCCACTCATTTGCATTATTTCTCTGCAAAAATCATCCAAATGCCTCTCTCTTCTCTTTCACTGATAATCTTACTTCTTCATCCCACCACTCACTGCCCTTTCTAATCTGCCCACCTCCCACGCTTCTCATGCCACACATTAGTATGATAAAGAATGATATAATGATGTCATAGAGAATAATGTACAAAACAGTGTTCATTGTTGCTAGAGTGTTTGTACAGTTGCTCTCACAGTTAGGAATGGAGATAGAGAATGATAGAAATAAAGTTTGTCTTGTACTGATGATTATTTAGTAATTTGAATATAGCCAGAGGATGCACAGACATTTTATATAAATTGATAGTACTTAGTTAATTATTCAGTTTTTACAGGGTGAGCCAAAAGTCACTTCGCACCTACCACAGACAATGAGTATGTTTAAAGGGTTTGTATGATAGATGCCCGTCTCCTGTACCAATTTGCGAATGGACTTTTTTGAGCTTTGCATTATGTGATTTGAAATATGCACTATACTTTCCTTTGTTACTCATG
Source organism: Panulirus versicolor (assembly GCA_032361705.1). Taxonomy (NCBI): domain Eukaryota; kingdom Metazoa; phylum Arthropoda; class Malacostraca; order Decapoda; family Palinuridae; genus Panulirus; species Panulirus versicolor. The sequence continues at coordinate 576 of JAUUDZ010124652.1, forward strand.
CTGCCCTGATGGATCTTAGTGTGTATGCATCTGGTCCGATTTCATTAGACTTGGAAATTAACCGCTGCACTGCATTGTAGTGTGGTACAGGATTGTGGGGATACTTTTCGGCAAACTTATGTTACACTGTTTGCACATTGGTCTGTATTATGTAACGCTTGTTCCACTGAGAACACTCAAGCCTTAAGCAACAAAACCATTTTCACTTTAACAACTGTTATCATCTCAAATTGCCAGCATTTAAAGAAACACTGAAGTGACATTGCATAAGGAGGGGTGGTAGGAGGGGGAGATTGGTCACATAGGTCATTTGTTGTAACAGTGATACTAAGAATGAGGTGGTTTTATCATTTGTAGTACAGGTTCACAATGACTTTTGGCTCAACTTGCACTTGTTTTCTTTTTGGAGTGCATGCTGAGCATGATGGTTTACTAGATCTGGAGAGTGTGTGTGGAAGCATGGGAAAGTGGCAATAGTAGAGGTTGTTCTTGTGGGAATGGAAGCATTTATCCCTCCTCCTCCAAGACAACCCTTTCATCCAATCCATGGTTCATCTGTTCCTGTTCTAAGGCCATTCAGGCAAGGGATCAGTCATGTTGGGCTTGGAAAAACTCTCCTTCCTCTGACTCCCATTCAGCTTTTGTCAGTGCCTGTAATTGCTGCAATCTCATTATTCATGAGACAAAGTGTTCCTTTATTCACAGTAAGTGCGATAAACTCTCTTCATCATTCCTTTATTCACAGTAAGTGCGATAAACTCTCTTCATCACTTACTGATGTGTTTTTCTGGTTTTTAACTAAGGGCATCTTTAACAGCTAATGTTGCTTTACCTTTCCTTCACTTTTCTGTTCTGACGGTACTATAGCTGTGTCTCCCATAGACAAAGCAACCCTCATTGGTTCCCATTTCTCCTGTAGCTCCACCTTGGATGACTCTAACATTCCTTCACCCCCTGATGCTCTTCTTACTAATGCTATACATCTTCCTGGAATCGTTTTTTGGACTGTCCAGAAAGCACTTCTTTCATTGGACACAAGCCAGACCTATAGTCCTGCCTCTGGACTTGCACCTATGCTTGCTCGTCTGATCCGTTTCTGTTTAAAAAGCAAAACTTTTCCTTTTCCTTGTAAGCATGCATTGATACCTGCCATCCCTAAGAAGTGTGACCATTCCAACCCCTCTAACTATCGGTTTATTGCTTTGACATCTACCATTTCCAGAGTCTCAATTTCTCCTCAACTCCCATATCCCTAGACACCTTGAAAATCATCTCTCTGATCTGTCTAGTCATCATCCCTGAAAGATTTTGGGGAGTCATTTGTGGTTGCCCTTGACATATCGAAGGCTTTTGACAGGGTTTAGCATCCCTCCCTCACTTTGCTCCTTCATATTTGAATTCCTCTCTGGCCAATCTATCTCTTTGGTTGATGATGGGTCAGCCTTCCTCCTTTTCTCCATCAACAACAGTGTCCCTCAGGGTTCTGTCTTTTCCCCTACACTTTTTTGCCTTTTTTTCAATGATTTCCTCTCCTCCACAAATAATCCATTGTATTCATATGCTGACGACTCAACACTGCATTTATCCACATCTTTCAATTCTGCTCCCTCATCTCTGCCTCGATTTGTATCTTGTCTTGACACAGCTTCCTCAATAAACTTGGACTTGGATAGGATATCTAAGTGGGATACTCAAAATCTTGTTTATTCTAATGCCTCCAAGATCCACTTTCTACCCATCTCTCAATCGAAAACTCCTCACAACTCTTGTCTTTCCTTTGATTGTTCTGTAATTCCACCTCTTGACTTAATGAACATACTTGGTATTACTGTAACATCCACTCTTTAATGGAAACCCCCATATTATGGGAATAGCTAAGTGTACCTCTGAGAGAATGAGTGTCCTGTTTAGATGTCAAAACTTCTCTTCAGAACATTTGCTCCATTTGTACAAGGGATTGTTCATCCTTGTATGAAGTCTGATGTATAAACTGTCCCAGGCTAACTTCCAAAACTTGACTGTCTTGCCCTATGCAGCAAGGTTGGTTCACTTTCCCTCTTCTGTAGGCATTACATTGTTTTTTGTCGCTGAGAACTAGCTGCTTATGTGCTCACTCCACTAGCTAGACTACACAATCCTTGGCAAGCTGCTGCATCACATGATTATTGTGTGACTATTGGTAACTCAAGGGTGGGCTGTTTTGATACCTGCTTCTTTCCTTACACATCGAAACTTTTGAACTCTCTGCCTTCTCATGTCTCCCTGTAATTATGACCTGGCACATCTCAAAAGACAGGTCTTCCACTACCTCCAAAATTTATGAATGCTATCGTTTGTCTTTTCTTTTTTTCATTTCATAATTTTCTCTTATATTTCAATTAAGGCCTGGCCTTGATGTGGACTTTTGTTTGTGACTGGAGCCTTCAACATGAAAAAAGAAAAAATATGCCTGATGATTGGATAAAGGCAGTAATTGTTCCTCTGTGTAAAGGGAAGAGAGGTAAAAGTGGGTTGTCAAAGGGTATGATAGGATGATGTTATAAGTATTTGTGAACCCCATGCTGGTAAAGAACAAGTTGGGTTAGAGAAGGAAAGAGAGGCATAGTTCAGATTTTGTTACTCAGACAAGTATTGGGGAAAGTTTAAGAGAAAAAGAAGTTGGAGAAATTTGGGGGGAAAAAGGAGACGGTGCATGAGTCATATATGGATTTTGAAAAGGAAAGTACTTTGGGAAGTTTTGACTCTATGTATATGATATGCTTGGAAGGCTTTTTAATGGTGTCAAGAGCAAGTGGCACATGGGGAGCCACAGAGGACATTTAATCCCTTCCCCTTTAGGGCAGTTAGGGCCAAGATAAATACTCATAGAGCATGTTGGAGTACAATAGGCTCAGGCCTCATATTAATATCATGTCACATAATTTATACAACAACTGGATGGCTATCATACAAGTGAATCAAGATTTAAGAGGGGAGAAAAAATAGCTCTTTCTTCTGGCGCAAAAAATGATTCAAATATGTCATTAGGTATAAAAGCCATTATGTAACACCGGAAAAACATGGCCAACTCTGGATGAGGATATTAAGAAGAGAAAGCAGAAACCATTGTGTCATACTCAATTGATTGAGTGACATAATTCAGCCCTTGGGTTTCATGACTTGCTACAAGCCGCAGTACATGCCTTGCAGACATTGAGTGCACAACACCCATTCCAAAATTAGCATCAAATGTGTTTTGCTACCAAAATGCAAATTACAAGTCTGAATTCATTGTCACACTTTCTGTTTACATGATTGATTTTGGCATAACTTATCCTCTGTCAGTCAAATTGCAGATTCCATCCATGAATATTACTGAAGCCATTAGGCTCATCATTGATCCCATAGAAGCTCTGGAAAACTGCAGGGAGTCTTACCATCCCTCAGTTTATGCATTGGCAGTAGAGATGGCACCATCACTTGAAACAAAGATTGAAGTACCATGTTTTTAGGAAGACAAAAGCATTGAATGAATTTCATCTTTTCTGTATCTATACAATACTACAAAATCATTTTCTTTTCTCATTCATTGAATATCTGTAGTTTGAAATGAGAGTAAAGTTTCTTTGAAACCAATTGGTTCCTAAATTTCACCAAACTATCCTTTCATCAACAGAGGCTATGGACATAGAAGAGGTTGTATCTACAGACAGTATTTATAACTTAGAATTACCATCATTATCTTTTCAGTGAAGTGAGCTAATATTTTCTCAGTGGAAATATGCTATGTGTGCAAATTACCCAAAACTTCCATTTCTTTATTTGAAAATTTCTTTCATTTACCAAATGTAAAGCCACTTCAACTTTTAGTTACAATACCTGTAACTGGCTTTTTTGTTAAAAGATTTTTTTCAGCCCTTCAAAGAATAAAGTCATACCTTAGAATCAACAATAACAAGAAAATCAGTAGGTATGGCTGTTATAAACATACACAATGAATTTTTCTTGACCTCAAGTGCATCATTGGTGATTCTGGATGATTAAAACATCAGAAGCTTGATTTGCTTCACTGTGAGTTTAAGATTTATTTCAAGGTGTCCTTCAACAGAAATACATGTGTTTAAGCCTGTTTTGAACAGAATGATATTTAAACACTTCTTATGAATTTATTACTTTTTCTCTTTACTTTTGCTTGAAGTGCTCTAAGAATGATTTTGCCCTTAGGAATCATTACTGTACTTTTATTATTTTGGATATGGAGCACAACTGTGCAATCTATGAATTTATGGTCACTTTGATATATGTTGAATGTCTGCATTAGTGATGTGAATATTTCTTTAATAAAATGATACTTTGTGATATGTCTTTTTCTCTTTCATGCCAGTAGACTTCAACTCCTGTTATCCATATTCCGTCCCCCACTCCTTTTTAGATTTTTAGATGTACCCATTAGTAAAGCATGTTTGTAAGCTGGATGGGGCATTTAGGAGTGGTACTTACATGAGAAGCAGAATGGAAGTTGTTGCAGTTGCAGTGATCAAATGGTGCAGCATTGTTATCTAAATCAGTGGAAGAGTTGGATAGACTGATAGGCTGATTTGATAATATGTGTAGGAGAAGAATGCTGTAAGCAAGTGCAACTGTAATTGAGATGCTAATGTTTGAGAGGAAAGGGAGATCAGATGGTAAGATCAATTTGCATGATGGAGAAGTGGAAGTTGGGGATTTGTTTAAGAATTTGGGAGTAGAGTTTGGTAATGATGATATTGGAAAAGTCAAGGTTGAATGTAGATTCATGCAAGGGAGAAAAATTAGGGTGCACTGAAAGCTTTGGTGAATGGAAAACGCTCTGAGTGTAGAGTGTACAAGAAGCTTGCTTGAAAGTACAAGACCCAATGCTGATGCATGCTAGGGTAAAAAAATGATAGCAATAGTGATGGATAATTTGCATAGTATAGTTGGAAGTAAAAAGGACAATGATGGAAATTAAACTGCAGAAGAGAGAGATACGTACAATGATAAGTTAGGGATAATGGTATTTCAGGTGAAAATATCTGAGAAATATCTGGGGATTGTAAGCAGTGGAGACATTTTGTCTATGGAAGTGGTTTGATTGGAGCCACTGGTTCTACTTGACAAATCAACTTAGCATGTAAAGTGAAGAAGTGAGTAGCACTTGTATCTGTAGAACTCTATGTTTTACTTTGGTGCACTGGGAATAAGTTCTGGATGTGTTTGGGTGATGATGGTGTGGAAGCTCCATGTACTTGATCCATCCTTCTATATTGGGAATGGGATGATGATAGACAGATAGATTGATAGTCTCATTTTAAATCTTGAAGTAAATGTTTAAGGAATCTAGTGATTGCACATGTGGATTTCTATTCAACCTATACTAAAGTGAACACAAATTATAGATAATTATCATTACAACTTCATAGATTTTTCAAATTTATGTTCTACTGTAGTGGTTTATTTAATCATCATTTCTCTTGTTATAACTTATAGGCAATTTGTGGTAATTTCAGCTTAGGTTGTTTCTGAATTGCTGATAGTGTAGTCAACAAATCATTTAGGTTAGGAATCCAGAAATCTGCATGACAGTCAAACATGAAAAATCTAAAGACTCCCAGCAGTGTGATAACAAGAAAACATGTTTGAATCTTTCCTACAAAGTTATTGTCAATTTAGATTTTAGTAATATATTCGTTCATATTCATTGTGATAATGTGGTTAGTTAGTGCCATGGCTCTTGAAAAATATGTCATTAGTATGGAGTGATAAAGTTCATCTTTTCTTTGGACCTTGTACCTATCAAACTAACAGCATAAGGAAATTCACAGTGAAAATTTATATGTACAAGATAGTCAGTATTGTGCTTGTATATTTTCACCCTAGTAGGGTAATTCATGGAAGGTTTGATTATCCACATGTTGCACTTATATTCAGTTTCCAGTCTTGTTGGATTATTGAATACTATAGACTCATATGAGATATGAACAGCTCAAAGAATCTTCATGATTATACCCTTGGTTGAAGTCAGTAGCCTAATTCTATCAGAATTTTTTCTTTTATCACATGGTGATCACTTGCTTAGAAAGAAAGTTAATTCATATCCAGGTATGGTACAGTATATTTTGCAGTTTTTGCTTTCATTGTATTTCACAGTTACAACCATAAGATTGAAGCTTGTTGGTTATGTTAGTTCTAAGTTTGGTATCTGTTTCACAGATGGAGATTCAGGTCTCTCTGAATATCAGTATGTGAATGTATCTTGTTACCTGTTGTACTGTGCTCCTTGCATAATGTGTATCATAATGCAAGCTACCTCTATCGTCCCAGCCCTAATGCAGACATGGGCAAGATATGGGCAAGTGCCCTGAAGCAGGAGGATCCTTATGTCTCTTGGAGGAAGAGGACATCCCTGGCCAGGCATAAAGCATGGGAGATAGCAGTGCACAGTGGCACAGCTAAGAATGGCCAAAGATGTACCAGTGAGCAGCATTGAGTTCCAAAGCGCTCTCAAGCAGTTTGCTGTACACTTAGGCATCAGATAGTTTAAGGTGAGTAATGGGTGACTGTGCAACTTCGATGACCGACATTGCATCATGAACAGGAATGTCTGGGGAAGCTTTGAGTTTTGATAACACTGCTGTGCTACTATTGTGTTAGAAGCTCAGGGACCTGTTGTTGCAGAATGATATTAGAGCTGGATAAGACAAGCTTGTTTTGGAAGATTTTAATCAGCAGCACTGGCTAGAAAGTCTGACACCTATGACCTTGTCGTGAAGAGGGAGGAGCAAGGAATGGCTCTCAGCTCTCTTCTCTACCAACTTCACTGGCACATGATACCTCAGACCAGTCATATTGGAGACGATTAGATGTCCTCAGTTGCTAAAACATTATGAAATGTTTACCCATTTATCACTGGCACAATAAGAGCATGGATCACTTTGGAAATTAGTCATTTGGTCTTATAAGCAGTTCATCCCCATGATAAAGAAATTCTGGGAGTGAATACTTCCTTTAAAGGATGTCAAAATGCATTGCTTCTTAACAGTGCCCCTGCAAAGTATTCCATTTAATAACCTTAAAGGTGTAATAGAGGATGTGCCATTTCTTGCCTTGCAGAACCATATCCCACATCCACTTGATGGTTTGAGGAGTGATCCATGGCTGCAAGTGGCTTTGCAGGTGGTATCTGTTGGAAGATTGAAGAGAATTGCATGAAAAACCTGAAGACCAAGAAGAGGAAAAAGAACTATGACCTCAAGCTTGGGATTACAAGTGGGCTTACAGATTGCAGCAAGTGAAGCTGCATAATGGATACTCTGGATAAAGAGAAACTTAGATAGATTTTGAAGCAATCCAGCATTCTTCTGAAACATGCTTTGGAGAAGTAGAGAGAAAAGGTGGACTAGGGTGATGAACTTTTTTGAAATGATAAACTTTGCTTCTACCACTATAGTAAGGAGGGTATTACAGCTGATGTGTCTGGAACATCAGAGGGCCTCAAGGAAAACGAGTGTGTGAAAGAACCTTTCATTGCAAATATGCTCAACAAGGCAGGAGTTATAGATGCACTGCAGAGGATTTGATGGAGATAAAGAATTATCACAGTTTTGTGCCTGTCATTAGATATTTTGGCTTCATGCACTTATGGTACTTTTCAACATCAGAGTTCAATGCATTTCACCATACAATGTCAACATCAGAGGTTAGTGTATTTCACTGTACAATGTCTTGTAAAGTGCTTACCTGAGGATTCTTTCTTCTGCAGTCCAGTCGGGTCACCTTAGTTCCAAGCATCTCCTCCCAGCTCATGGACACATCTATCTTGGCCATTTCCTCTGTGGCTTCTGAATAAAATCTCCTGTCTTCAGACTCTGATGCTGCCTCCTAATTTCCTGCAAAATGTCTGGAACAGTTTCACTTTGTGAATAAATTATAAAGTGATATGCATGTGAAGAGTTTATATAACTGTTTCACTAAATGTAAAAGTGCAAGTGCAATATTGTATGATTGTAGGTTTATATTGGTTTGTATTTTGTATGAAAGTTACTGAATTTAAGTCACCATAACATACTATTGTTACAGAAATTTTTTTGTGTAGTGACTTGTATTTATTATAAAAGTAACTATGTATGTAGCTCCCCTCTCCCACATAACACAAAGCTGTTTTACTCTGCTTTCTATCCAAATGAGAAGTATTGTTGTCCTTTTTGTTTGCTGCACCTTCATTTTAGACATAAAAACTACATGATAGAAAATAGCAAACATATTCATATTTTTTGGGGGGAATAGCAGTCTAGTAACCTGGGTTTTACATTTTTTCTTAAGTGTCAGTTTGCACAGCGAGCCATGAAAGATATACCTTGGACCTCCAGGGGTTAGAGACCTCTTGATCCCTCTTATTTATTAGTAGAATATATGTCTCTCTTCCCTCATTAATCATCTACTAGGTAGATGATGGCATGGCTTGCCCCAGATCCACCCTCTGGCCAATCAACAACCATCACTCATTGATGATGTCATTGTCACCCAGTTGTTAGATGAGATGCAGCAAATTATTTTGTAGTTACAGTAAGGGGACATCATACTAGTTATGGCTTCTGGCTTCTTCCACGATGGCATCATCCATCCTAACAATGATGAGTATCCTTGTCTGAATTATCTTGGACTTTATGTAGTATGTAACAGACTTTTATTCAAGTATAGAAGTAGGGTAGTTTTCATGAAAACTGTGGAGAACATTTGCACATGTGTTTTCCTTACATGAGATGTGTATATAAAGGTTACTGAGTGATTAGTCATTACATATAATTTTCCATCCTGTATCCATCACTTGTCTTTCTCTCCAATGTTTGCAGAAAATCTTGTATTTACCTTCCTCTCCTCCCTCTTTTCCACACAAACACATACAAATGCATACATTTCTTGCTTTCTTTTTTTTCTTTCTCATGGAGGCTCTCAGTGCATGGGCACCTTCAAGGGGGAATATACAGAATAACGGACTAGAATAGTCTATATATGTAATAGATATGCCTTACACCCTTGACAAAACTTTCCACAAGGTATATTGTATTTCAGTTTTTAAAAGAGGGAACAGAAGGAGCTAGGCAGAGAGTGCACATCCTCCTTGAAGGCTCAGGCTGGGATGACTAAACATGTGTGGATATAACCAAGATGAGAAGACAGGAGTTATAGGGAGTTTGTTCAAGGAAAGGAACCTGCATGTTCTGGCTCTGAGTGAAACAAAGCTCAAGGACAAAAGAGAAGAATGGTTTGGAAATGTCTCAGGAGTATAGTCGGGTTGTTGAGAGGACCAGAGTTAAGGAAGAAGTGGCACTCCTCCTGAAACAGAAGTTGTAAAAATGTTCGATAGAGTGTAAGGAAGTAAATGCTGTATTGATGTGGGTGAAAATGAAAGTGGATGGTGAGAGACAGGTCATTATTAGTGGATATGCACTTGGCCGTGAGAAGAAAGATCATTAGAGGCAAGTGTTTTGGGAGCAGCTGAATGAATGTTTGAGCAGTTTTGATGTAAGAGAGTGGGTATTAGTGATGGGTGATTTAGAAGTGAAGGTAACACAGAAGTTGACAGTATAATGGTCCACATGAGGTATTTAGTGTTATGAATGGAAATAGTTAAGAGCTTGTGGAGTTATTTGCTGAAAAAGGACTGTTGATTGAGAATACCTAGTTTAAAAAGTATATGTATAAGTGTATGAGTGTAGGAGAGATGGTCAAAAGGATGTAAATGTGCTGAGAGGGTCAGCTGGTGGGATGACTGATCACTGTCTTATGGAGGCAGAGGTGAAGATTTGTAGAGGTTTTCGAAAAAAGTGGAAACAGTGTTGTGAAGAAGAGAGTAGTGAGAATAATTGAGCTTGGAAAAGAGGTTTGTGTAAAGAAATACTAGGAGATACTGTGTAGAATGGCAAAAGGTGAGAAAAATGAAGTGAGGGGAGTGGGTGAGGAATGGGAGATATTTTGGGAAATAGTGATGGCATGTGTAAGAGATGCATGTGGCAGATTAGAAAGGGTAGTGAGTGGTGGGACGAAGAACTAATGTTCCTGGTGAAAGAGAAAAGTGAGGCGTTTGGGTGGTAATTCCAGGGAAAGAGTGAATATGATTAGGGGATGTATAAGAGAAAGTGGCAGGAGGTCAAGAGAAAGGTGCAGGGATTGAAAAAGAGGGCAAATGAGGGTTAGGATGGGTAAGTATCAGTAAACTCTAGGGAGAATATGAAGGTCTTTTGGAAGGAGGTAGATAATGTGTGAAAGACGAGAGAACAAATGGGAACATCAGTGAAGGGTCAAAAGGGGAAGTGATAACAGGTAGTGATGAAGTGAGAAGATGAAATGTGTATTTTGAAGGAGTCCATCTTTTCCCCACTACTGATTTTAGTACAGTTTTGATGGTGAAGGAGCATTTGGAGAAGGGTCTTTCCCACCTCACTCTTAAAAACTAACCCCTCCAGACATATGTACACCCATCAGTCACCACACTCCCCAGACATGTTAAGATTCCTTATCTACGCTATGGACACTGCCCATTCCTAAAACATTACAAATATCAATTCACCATATTTCAAGACTGTTCTTGCCCTTAATGCAATTACCACAATGAAGGCATTGAACACTCGCTGCTCAGTTGCCCTGCTCTTTCCCCACAGACACGTACTATTAAAGTATATGGCCTGTGTTCCCATCTGGTAGATGTGGCTGGCTTATTCAGTTCTACAGGAGCTCCATAGAAGTAAGATTGGATTCCTGGTGCAGGAAGGTAAAGGAGGGTTACAGAGCTTCAGAACCCTAACCTTCATCATGCTGGGATGAGGATGGGGACCTCACATGTGTTGCAGAAGATGAAGGTCTTGTAATGGGAAATGGATCATCCATATCAGCTGATAGTGAAAAGTTGAGTGCTGACTTTCTGTGTGGTGAAAGGTGAGATTGAGTAGACAGTTTTCTTAAAGAATCCTTTTATTTTTCCTTGATTCATCTTCCTCTGTATGTGTTTGAACAGTTCCTTGTAAGGAAGCACGAGCTCTTCTGTCTCTCTTTTAAACTTGGTACTCCACTCCCACTCAAATGCTGTTATCAAGGACCTCTGCCATCTGATTTACTTTATTATCTGAGGTTTTACTTAGTCCATTGTATCATTTCATATTTGCTTCCCTCATTGGTATATGTGAGCTTAGCAAGATCATCCACACTCAACTCCTGCAGATGTAGGATGAGGAGTTCCTCCTGTTCCATCTCTTGCATGGCTCTTTTAGTTTGAGGTACAATCTTATTCCCATAATTCCTCCAGATGGATATTTGTCTGAGCTGGGCAATGCCTTTTGTTGGATGTTTATGCATCTAGTTTAAGACATCAGTTTTGAGGCCATGCATCAAGCCTGGGTGTTGGCTGAGGTGGTAGTGTGCAATAATTTCTCCCCTCAGTCAGTCATGCTCCATCATTTCCAGTGAGAGCACATTTGTATGAGTTTTTCTAGGAAGGAAATTGACCAGCTCTTAGCTAGATTTAGGGGACCAGGCAGAAGATGCAATTCAGTGATTTGATGATAATGATCTGTCTTTGGATCATATACAGAGTGATTTTATGGGCATCAACATTTTACCAAGATGAGGCAGGAAAAGATATCCAGCAATAGTGGCAGAATTGCCAATGCCTGCCTGACCATGGCAACACAGCATTTGATTGGTACAGATGGTAGTTTTATGAAATTCTATACAGCTGCCTCTTTGGTTTATGCGATTTTCAAAATAAAATGTATGACCCATTTGCACCTTTTTTTTTTATTTACACCAGCTTAAGTTTGGAATGATGCAGTCATCAATGGGCTGGCAGTTTGCTACAGTATTTTGTTATGCAGTATACTGCACTATGTGTTTTGCCACTTGCATCATGCCACTGAAGCGTCTTGTAAGTTCTTCTGGTACCACTGGTGCTAAAGCATGAGGCCATCACCACTGAGTCTAAGTTGGATTTGCTCAAAGTGTCAAGAGAGAAAAGAATGTACAGCTAAGGTTAAGCTTGCCCTTAGAACAAATGAATCTACTTTATAGGCTGTTCATGATAGTGCAAAGATGATCTAGGGGAGTGCCAAGAGTGGAAAGTGTTCCACTCTTGGCGCTCTTGGGTTGACCAGCTCGACGCGCCAGATGGGTCGACCAGCATGACGCACCAAGTGCGCCAACAAGCACGGCGCACCAAGTGGGTCGACCTGGCAGATTTATCAAGGGATTTCACCCAGATTCATCATGCTTTTATCCTGCGGATTTACTAAGATTTTTTTTGTTCTTACGGATTTACAAGGGGTCTGTTGCTGCCCATGATCAGTGCAACTAAGAAAATGTGTCCCCAAAGTTTGATTATGGAGAGAGTGAAGCAGATTTTGAGCACATGGATCGATCACCAATCTCATGCAACTGTCCTCATCAGCATACTTGTGACACAAGCAGAGTCCTAGAGAAAATATGATGACCTGGCAGTGAAAGAAGGAGCAGTAAGGACATTTCAAGCAAGTTCTGGTTGTTATGTGAATTTTAAGAAATGCTACCATTGCCACAACATCAAGATGACTGATGAGGCTGCTTCCACTGATGTTGTTGCTGCTGAAACCTTCCTGGGAACCCTCAAGACCATTATTGAGGGAGGCATGAAGAGGAGACTGTACTAGAATTCAAAGTTTGTTTTTTCTGTTTCTATTGATAGAATTCATTGTACGATATATATGATACAGTATTTGATATACTGCAGGTTTTCAATGGTATAACAATGCTACCTTCATGAGCATTGCTGGAGCCTCAAGGTAAAAAGGGACTCCTAGAGCAGGAAGGTAAGGTAAAGTAAGATAATCTTTTATTTGTGGTGAAAGCCTTTCATAAGAAGAAATGTAGCAGGATGGCTGGAGTTGATATTAGCACAGTTGAATTTCTTAACTGATTGGTTAGTTGGGATATGCATTGAGTTATGGATCATGATGAGGTGCCTGAGGATTTGGGGAATGTATATGTGGTGCCATTGTACAGAGTCAAGGGGGACAGAGGTGAGTGTTCGAACCACAATATTATAAGTTCATTGAGTGTACCTGGTAAGTGGTATGGGAGAGTGGCAAAATAGAGGGTGAAGGCATGTACAGAGCATCAGATTGGGGAGGAACAGCATGGTTTTAGGAGTTCTGAAGGATGTGTGGATCAGGTATTTGCTTTAAAGAGTGTTTATGAGAAGTATGTGGAGAATCAGAGGGATTTTTATGTGGCAGTTATAGATCAGGAGTTGATAAAGATGCCTTGCGGAAGTTGTGATGAATATAGAATGCGGGAGGAAAGTTACCAGAGGAAGAAAGAAGTTTTAATCAAGAGAGTAATGCATGTGTGTGTGTGAGTGGGTAGAGAGGAGAGTGAGTGGTTCCAGGAAAGGATGGTCTAAAGCAAGGCTTTAGGGCCGGGCTATGAATCTCAAATTGATGGAAGGGCCATACATTTATTTTACCTCTATACATAGAAAGAGTTGAAAAACTTGTATATTATTTGCTTTTACATTTTCTCCCAAGCACATGAATAAAAAGAAAAAAGAATTGTACACTGGTAACTAAAAATAATTCAACACAACACTCTACTCTCCCAGCACCATTCCACTCAAGAATGTATTGTTAAATGGGGGAAGATAGTGCTATACATGTACTGGATGTGGGGGAAAATATAGTGACTGATTCTACATGACCGACCATGAACACTTGACAATCCTTGCCCAGCCTATGCCTGCCCGAGAGTGATCAGCCATGAACGTGTACAACGGTAGACACGTACAGCACATGTAGCTACCATCATGTACACTAGTGTGGTGCAACAGTACATGTCATTCACCTAATTACAGTTGGTCGCGATAAAAATCTGTTTATGTAAAATTTCATCAGTACTTCATGGCTTCCTTCATTTATTCAGATTCATCTCTCGGTCTGTCAAAGGGCCAGTGATGAACCACACAAGGGCCGGATTTGGCCCGCGGGCCGCCAAATTGAATAGCTCTCTCTTCTCGTGTATCTGTATAGGGCGGGATATAGAATAATGGTTCTCTGGAATGCCTCTCTAATTAGTCACGCCACTGGAAATGGTGGGAGGATGTGGAGGACGTAGCTATGTCATCTTTTCAAAAGTTTTGATTGATTTTATTTTTCATTTTTTTATTTTTCTTTTGATGAATGAAGGAGAGAAGAGAAATAGTGGTGGAAAACAACTCAGATTTGCTCTATCCTGGAAATGATGAGCGAAAGTGACACCGGGTGACCTTGGCTTGGAAATGGCACGTGAACCTTATGACAATGGAACCCCCAGAGGGCTCTTAATTCAGGAAGTGAAACTGAGGACATCATGTCTGGCTCTGCATATCAGCAATGTCGAGAGAAATGTCGAAATGTTAGGGGGGGAATACGTTCAGGTGTATAGATGTTTACCATTCGTAGTTCATCATTGGTAGTGGAGTGTGCCAACCATTTGCAACGCCATGGTGATGTTAAAGAAATGCACGTAGGTATTTTGGAAAATATTGAGACACCAAAAGAAAAAGATGTGATAGAAATGATGACAAAACTGCTATGGATTAGATTAAATGACTTTCAAATTGGCACTATGTGTAGTAGAAACGGTGGCAAAACTTGACTTCCCTCTTTTTTTATTGGTTCACATTATTTGATTTCTTTTTCGTAGGCCATAACCCCCTCATAGAAAGCAAGGGATGGGTACAAACTTAAGGATAGAAGTATGGAAGATTGAAAAGCAACGTGTCAAACAAAACGTCAGGGAGACTTTTAAGCAAAGCTTTCACCAACAGACAAGCAAAATAATTACTCTTGCATGACACCACAGCAGTCATGGTGGGTCATTCAGCAGTATCACCCTTGCTAGATATGTCATGACGAATGAGAACCCCATTAGCTACGTGTTGAAGATGAAGGAAGCCTCTCACACCTAAACCCAGATATATTTAGGGTAAGGACACAAACAAGGAAAGTTGAGGTAAGGACACAAACAAGGAAAGTTGATTGGAAAGAGTAAATACAAACCATGATTACTGTATGACACTCAACAGCTTGGAAGTTCCATATAGGTAGATTTTGGTCCGAGCCATGTTGGGTCATTGGCGATGTAACAGAGCAGCCTAACTGTGGGGGCCTGGGAGCTGTGGTTTCCAATAGTTTGGTCGACCAACAACCCAGTCCAATAGCCTAAGGCTAGCCTAGGCTGTTGGGGTCAAGACCCTCGAAGACTTCCCCAATTATTCAACCGTCCTTCATTCAGTGGTGAAGTTGTCATCCATATGAGCTTGTAGAGGACATATGTGAGACATACCGTGTATGTGCAAAAGTACCTCTAGTTTACTTATAACCAGTTGTGAAGCTAAACACAAACCAGTGGCTAAATTTACAACGACAATAGAAATGTTTCCGTATTTGGAATTGCAAAAGCAAGGAGAAATGTAAACAGCACCTTTCCAAAGAAGTCTTGTGTTGATACATTAACTCTCAAACTGCACAGTTCACCTGAAATCACAATGCCTTAGTGTCCTACCCCTCAAAAAAAAAAAAAATAGAACTTCTATATATCACATGTTTTCAAAGAAAATACCCTCAAAGTTATCATCCTTTCTTCTGTATTGGTGTGGAAGGCTGTTAGAATGGATCGGGAGGGGCTCTGGCTGGCTGCATATGTGCCCCTTACATATGCAAATATATAACGATCAGCCTTGTTTTCTCTTGGTCTGATTTCGCTCTGCTTACACTTTAAACATGCCTAACATCATGGCTTTTTCTTGGAATGACTTCACACATACCGTATGTATCATTTGCTAATTTTTTTTTTTTTTACATGAACGTATATTCACATTCGTTATGTGTATTATATACAAGTTGAACATTTGTACGTGATTAGATTTTGAACGAGAAATTCTGTCATTTAATCTTAAAGTATTACAACAGCGCTATCATTTGATCTAAGCATTACAACAGCGCTATCATTTAAGTATTACAGCAACGCTACAAAAGAACTTTGGGTCTAATGGAAAATGACCAGCTGGGCAATCACACATACTAACTCCTCTACGTAAAGAACCAGGAAGAGAAGCATCGCCATTGAAAACGGTAAACCTCCTCACCCCAACACGGAAAGTGAATCAAGTGCCTTTGATTCCTTCCTCTTCATGGGACATTATTAGGATGCTTCCTTTGAAATGTCTTGACACTTTGGCCCTGACTGATGATGGTTCGGCCCTTAACATTGACCGAGGACTTGATGGAACAAATGACTGATGTTTATTTTTTTGGAAGTAGAGATAGTTATCTGTACGAGCTTGTTAAAAACGACCAGAGTTAGCCTAGATATTATGAACTCTTATAGCTTAGACTTGGTGCTTAGGATGGAATGTTTTTGGGGAAGTGATTATTCATTTATCCCAAGGTAAAAGTGACTGTGTTTTGGAATTTGATGTTAATTATGCTGCATTTATAACCCTAGGTAACCTTAGTAACCACTATAGAAAATAGAGTTGAGGGAAAGAGGATAAATTGATCAGCTATGAGGAGATATGTGGCAATTGGATTGTTTGTTGAATTCAGCCTGTGCCCTCATGATGTTGAAAAACATTGGAATATCATAATTATAAGCTCAGTGTGATGAAAATAGATGCTAAGCAGAAAGGCACTCGTTGATATGGCTGACAGGAAACATAACATTGTGTAGCAGAGATTTGATACAGAAATTTATGTAAGAGATCACAAGATGGCAAAAGTACATGGAGGTTCAAACAAGTTAAATATAAGGTCTATGCAAGATGCAGAAACCAAATGACATGGAAAATTAAGGGGAATATTAAAGGGGAAAGAGGAAAGAAAGCCCAAAAAAATGATACAGGTTGTAACTCTCTAATCCGGCGCCATGTGGTCCGGCAACTCCCATGGTCCGGCACATTTTGAATCTACCGCCATTGGTTTGTGGATCTGCCACCAGTGCGGCGCCAAAATCTGTTTGCACTGCAGCGAAGCCAAGTAACATTCTTGTTGATGTCTTATATTCAGTTTTTTGCTGAAAAATGAAAAGCAGAAAAAAAGTTTAAAGTTTCCGAAAACTTTGCAAGGAGCCAAGAGTACAGGATTAGACAATGCACTTATGACAAAGTGGTTTAAGCTCCCACGTAATGAAGGTGTAAGCATTTCTTGGGAGATGCTTATCGAGCAGGCCAAAGTCCTTCATAGAAAGCTTAAGTTAGACTGTGACTGAATATTCGCAAGGATGGTTACGAAAAGTCTAAAGTGGAAACATGAAACTTCAGTACTTAGTGTTGCGGTGGAAAGCGTGGTTGCTGACACGGAAGCTTGTAGTGTAAGTTCGTATTAATAGAATCGATAAAAACTTCAATTCTTTATTAACCAACAGCAATATGTGTAGGGCGAGAGAGAGTGTACAAGCCCGGCTGCCTGGCTGGGACTGACACAGCGCGGGCTGGCTCCCTTGGCGGTAACAGTAACACAATAGTAACAAGAGTCGACCGAAGCCAACTACCAACCTATGGTCGTTCGTTACGTTAACTGCTCGTCACAAATCCGCGACAAAGTTTGTGCATGAATCTGCACCGTTAGTGAGGCAACGGAAAACTTAGCCCCAGAACAAGTGTATAAATGTTGACGAATTTGCCCAGTCGTAATGGCGTTCGTATGCCACGAAAAACCCTTGCCCAAGATACTGCAGTCTCCATCTGGGGGTACTTCTGATGTAATGATAAAGACCTTGTGTCAGTGGTTGTGTTATATCCTGGTTTAAGCTTTGTTCTTCCCTTGATAACACAGCAATATGTATGCGGAATGGGCTGGCAAGGCTAGGGGTCGGGCATGTATTTGCATAGGGATTCCCCTTGGGGTCAGTTTCTGTTTTCCGGCAATGGCCAGGTCCCAGTGTTGCCGGATTACAGAGGTTCCACTCGTACGTAATTTATTTTGGAGGATGACAGATATGAAGGCTACAAATAGAATAGGCATCCCAGAATTAAGAATTGCATTGATGAGGGCGAGGATATAACCTTGTATAAACTAGGAAAATACAGGGACTTTATCTCTGTTGTTTATAAATGTATTCGAAAAGGTTAATACTGGATGTGTGCCCAGAACTCTGATGTCTTGGGTCATGGCATTTATAGAACAAAGTACAATAATAAAGAAAGGATATTGTGGCCTTCCCCCCCCCAAAAAAAAAAAAAAAATGTACCTTGGAATTGCTAAGCCACTAGGGCTTGAAGGACAGTACACAGGGATGTTAGATACAGTTAGTTAACCCCCTCCCCCCCCATATTGTTATTTATGGTATCTTTGTAAACAAAATAGGTAAACAAAACATACCCATTCATTGGAGGCCTATTGACCATTGGGATCAACAGGAGTATATATAGATATTGACCATTGGGATCAACAGGAGTATATATAGGTGTTGTGAGTGAGGAAATCGTGAGTCAGATGAATAATGGCTTTTCAAATAGCCAACATGGGATTATGAAAGGAAGGTGGATAGTACCTACAGTTGATGAAGATAATAGACGTAGGGACTGACGCATTGGACAAG
>JAUUDZ010124761.1:0-19174 GCA_032361705.1 Panulirus versicolor
ACAGGCATGAAGGTAACATTTCAGCTACTTTCCACAGGTTTCCTTCAATTCACCAATTTTTCAGTGGACTGAATTTATATATTCTACCCACTGTCATTCTAGCATGGAGGCATCTTTTTAAGCTGGTAGGGTAACGTTTTCCAGTATCTTCCATGCTTTTCCTAACATTATCAGGGTTTTCACAACTCAAATATTATCCTTTTGGTAACTTTCAAACTTCTCAACCTTCAGAAACATAAGAAACCATTCCTTTTACCTTCTTATATTACCTGTAATCAATTGATTATTACCAGCTTTTATTTGGGTATGTTTTAATGGTATTAAAAGTTAAAATAATATATATTCATATTATCATTCAGCCCAACACAAGACTCCGTCCGGCTGCCGGTCCGAGGTCGCTGACATTTCTATATATTGTTTCTGTATTCACTAATAAACCTCAACACAAATATGTCCTATTGTACCTTAGATATAAGCTAATGATACCATTTTATCAATATATTAAATCAAGAACGAATGAAAACATGAAAATAGTGGAATACCTGCAGCACTCAGCTTCCTCAGCTTTGAATGTGTACGTCTGGAGATTTAAACCCGAGAGCTGGACGCTGATTGGTCGAGCCTCTGGGCTTTAAATATACATTCATATCTCAATATTTTCTTATAATCTTGTATTATACACCTCATTTGTTGCATTACTAAATATATAAAATAATACAATGGAAGTATGAATATACTATCATTTCATTCTCATTCTAAGCTTGGATACGTTCGGGAATCTCATCTTGCAATATTATCATTGATAAAAAGACTACATCTGATTAGCCAGTTTTCATTCTCTCTTTATCATGCACATATCATACTCAATATAAAACATAATCAATGATCCACAGGAAGCCTAGTACATTTTAAAAAAATGCACCTCAATTAAATTTCAAACTTAAAAGAATTCATGACGTCATGTCCATTTCTATCATGACCAAGATTTAAAGCTGCTCGATTTAGATATGTACAGTTCTGCTTAGATTTCATACTAATTCTGTGTTAGTGCCTGAAGATGTGATATTATCAAGTAGTTGAAGATTAGCGACACCCAGGGGATGTCATCTCATCAATTTCCGGTTCAAATGTAGGAGGTAAGGGCGCGCAAGTATCGGTTAGACATGGTTCAAGCTCCATTGATTAAAACAAGAGGAACTTTAAGTTTTTTAATGTAAAGAATCAGATATTGATTGTTTGATGTGTGACAGTAACAAATATATTTTTCGAATGGTATACTCCATTTGATTTTTTTTTTTTGCTCGACTTAGTTTCAGATGTTATTTTGTCTTACCTTTCATTAAAACCAGTATATGATCTTAGTTATCCTTGCCTGTCCTTACATATTAACCATAAGCTTTCTACATTTCTGTCCATCCTCCCCTCTTCGATTTACCCAAAGGGTACCTCGCTTGCTGTCTTATTCTCATTTACACCTTTTCTTATCACTGAACTCTACATCTACACCGTTACCCTCTCCATTTTATTTCACCTTTGACCAGTACCAATCATTTACGCTTTACACTCCGTCAACTCCATACTATTCGTCCCTTAAAACTACCTCATGTTGAATATCATCCACTAGTATTCCTCTCGCATATTTTATGCTTCCAGGCATCTGCCCAACTTCCAGAATGTCCATCATTTCACCCTTCATTATCTTACATCACATAGTATTTATCTGCACCTATCTACTTAATTTTACCGCTAATCTACACCATTTGGCACGATTCATCATCTACCCCATCTGGCTCTCATGTCCATTTTGCCTTTCCCATGATACTTACCTCTTATCCATCCCATCTTATGCTTCATTTACCATGATGACTTAGTTTCAAAGGGTCAATACTTTATTTCAGAAATATCATACAATAGATACTAAGCATCAGTCGTTCTGAGAAAAAAGTACTAAATAGCCTAAATCAGGGAAACATAATCAGGTTTGGTTTTGTGATGTTTTGGATGGGTGATGCTTCTTTCATAATCCTATTTTATCCTGTTATCCAAGGCTGGCTTACATATCTTGGAAATCTCTCTCAGACCTTTTGGTTTGTGTGTGTAGGGGCTCATGAATATAGATAAAATATATCCTCAATGAGGAGCATGTCCCCTTGGTCTTGTTAAAGGTTTTTAGAGGCTCTGCAAAGACCCACGAGATGACAAAATACCCCAATTAGAGCTGTGCCAACCAAGAGGATGTGGGAGCACTGCATTGTCCCATTTCTTTTATGATTATTTCTATGCAAAGCAAATATTCACTTTTGTTATTTGGTGGTACAATGGTCATTCTGACAGAAATAATATATTTGAGTGAATCTGTAGGATTCTGTATTTGTAATATCTCTGCAACGATAAAGGAACCAGTGTATTTGTGAACACATTACACAATCTCTCTTATTGTTGCTGATGTTGGTTAGTTGGTTATTTGGGCTTCAGGCTTGACTGTTAAAAAATGGTGAGTACCTTCATGTGTTCAAGATAACATGAAGACTGTGCACGCTCTAATTGCATATCATATGATCCTTCAGTCTTGCAGCATCATGACCATTCGTAAGCTTACTGTAAGTTGGGTCAAATTATCCCACTTGGTTTACAGAAGCCATACACCTATTTAAATTGAGCTAGTATTCTTAAAGAACCCATGATTATTTACAATGTCTCCAATCTTTGTCATGCTCATAAAGTGGATACTAAGGTTGGAGGTGTTTTAACTAAGCAGTAACATAATCAAGATTACTAATATTTTACACCTATGCAGATCATTTTGCCTTGTGTTCTCTACCTTCTATTGAATAAGCAAGATATGTAAAACTTTAACAACATAATCATGTCTTACTGCATGCTGAAACTTGTGTGAGTATTAAATGTCCATTGTAGTATCACTGTTAAACAAATAGATAAAATGAAGGGCAACTTTAACAGTTTATTAAATTCATCAGTACATTTCATTATTATCATAAGGCTATGCATAGCTCAGAGGGACCATAAAATAATGTTTCGCATGATGTAGACCTTTGGAGATGTCACACTTCTAATCATCCTTATAAACTGCTCCACAAGGGGAAATCTAAATACTAGAATTTCTCTTAGGACCAAAACCTACCACCGTATCTCAAAGATATATAAAATATTGATTTTTTTCTGTAAATATAAAGAGGATGATGTTTAACAATTTAAAGTTCCTCAAAAATTAGTATCCATATAAAACCAGACTTTGTATCTAGACTTTTACACTAATAACAAAAACATCTGACACAGTTATAATATAAATCCTAAGCTCTTAGATCACAATCTCAACAGTAGTCTACTTTGTCTTACATAGCAATTATATAAAGATACTCCGAATTCACTATGGCAAATGATATCTAGTATTTCCAAGCATAAAGCACCATACATGACAAAGGTCAAAGATGCAGTACATTAATCCTGGTCTTGAGGGATGATGTCACAAAGATATTCAACATCTAAATTATGCTGTATATCAGTTTTTCAATAATGACTCACTCTAAAGGATCTTATGCTAATCAAAAGCTGCAACACAATGTTCCTCTTGTTGTTTTGAGGGGCTCAATGCAAAATTGCTACAGCAGAGACAGAAGAATAGTGAATAATGAGAAATGTTTCATTAATTATGTGTGGTCCCTTAATAAATAAATCTTTAACAGTGAAGAGTTTCAAATGGAATGCTCTCTTGTAGCTATTTCACAACTCCAAAAAAGCTCTACTTCTTTGGTTATGAATTTATCTAACCTTTGGCTATGAATTAAGTAAACCTGAAAAGTTACTTTTACTATATACTTCAAGTTCATAACTGAAAGTAAATGCCAAGCCAACAAAGCATATAAACCTAAAAACTTTAATGATAGAAAAAAGTCCACTGTCTGTTGAAACACTAAAGATACAGGATGGGTTTTCCAAAGAAAACCACATATAAAGGTTATCATAGTTGTTGAAAAAAAAATTAATACACCTGGGCTCAAAATGAGGTATGATTTGTCAAATACCATTAAAACCCATTAAGTACCACATTCAGTCCCTTATAAACATTATTCTCTCTGCCCACAAAGCTGCCATCTACTGAATGGGAATCAATATTTCTGAAAATATGCCAGTTCCCATGGCCCATAAAACCTCCAAAAAAGTACTCTACAGATCAATTCATATGAGCTCTTCTTCCACAGACTTTCTCAATCAGGCTGTTTCCTTCAAAACCACCACACTCTTCATATACATCTGGAAAACTATTATTCACACATCTATACTACCTATAAGTTAACATTACTCAACACACAGGGTGCTGTAAGTGAATGATAGTAAAATTAAAGTTCGGTTTATAAGAGATATGGACAATCAGTGTAATATACCTGTAAATGAAGAGTAATTACAAGATGTAATTAGTTTAGGTAATTTTGAGCAATGATCATAAGGATGGCAATGAGAAAACTAAAGTCCAGCATTGAATCAAGCAAGGTGAAAGAATTAGAGAAGCAATGTTATTTCTGATGAATAGGAGGAAATTAAAAGTGGAATATGTATGAAGCTTGCATAATGGAATGTTTGTCCAAATTCTAGGGTAATGATGTGAAACCTTTGTTATCATGGCTCCAGAAAGGCAAACAATAAGGGCAGTAGCAGTGGACAACCTATTATATGTAGTTAGATTACAAACAGATATTGTAAAGAACAGAGATGACAAAAAATAGCCACAGTGAAGAAAATGTTACAAAAAATGTATTGACAAATTAAGATAGTATGGTCATGTAGGATGTATGGATGATGATAGGTTGGTGAGAGGTTCTATGATAATATGACTGCCGTAAAAGTTGACCCACAGATGCAGTGAATGAGACGTTTCAGATCAGAAGTATTTCATAAGACGCCAGAGGAATTATTGCCTGACAAGTGCAATGGAGGTGTTGTTTGTGAGGGTGGAGAATGTGAATGTGAATGAGGAAAGTTCCACAAGATGAATGAATTAGTATGCAAAGCAAAAATATTCAGAGGCACTTATATTAGTGTGGTTATTGTTCACTTTAACACACTGGCCTTAAGGTGAAGATATATGTGACTGAACTGAGAGGCTACATGTGCTCAATCCACCCTAAGTAAACTAAAGGAGTCAGAAATTTAAAGACAGATTGGTGAACCACATTCTTCTGAAGCCTTCTTCATCATATCTTCTTTCCCCTTACTCCTGTGAACCCTCCATATTTATAGCCTATTTCTAAATCCTTCTGAGGTATTTGTACTATAACTACCTGTTTATGATTATATGTGAGTTTCACTTCAAACAAAATTGCTATCTACCCATCAGACAAACTTTTACTGTAAATGTATGATTGCATCCTTTCAAGTAATTTCTTAGCTCTCAAGTGATATGTAGACTTTCTTTTCCCCTCTCATATGCAGCAGTTTCTAGTTCCCGATATGAATTTTCTTAAATCCCAACTTCTGATCATACACTTGCATTCCATTACCTTAAGCCTCTCACCTACCATAAATGCCTTACTTCCTTATTTCTACATTCATATTTACCTCCTATCTTAAACAATCTAATTATTATTATGTATTTCATATACTCTACCAAATTCCCCTTCTAAACTGTATACAGTTTACTGATTTTATCTCAAATCATGTATTTTCCAGCACACTTCTTTCAAGCTTCTCTTTCATTTTCTATAAATATCTTTCTCACAACCAATTAGCAAACACAGAGGAACATAGATAGCTAACAGAGCACCTACTTCCACACAGTCCTCCCCTAATTTAAAATTACACTTCCCCACCTGTTGATTCCATAACTGTTTGGAACAACTAACCTCTACAACATAATGCCTAAGTGTACTGCATACTCCTGACTGTTTTCCATCACATGAATTCTCATCATTAATGCACATTCTGGTTTAAAAAATTTTTCAACTTTTGTTGTCATACAAGGATATACTATATTAACCCTAAAGTACATCCTTCAAATGTTGCCATTTGCTTATCACAATATCTTCTTGCAACATAGATATACTCATCCCATGTTTCTTCAAAGTTACTGAAGAGACAAAAGGATGAACCAAAATTTGGAACCTAACAGGTGACAAACCAGTCAAATAACCCTTTACAATAAACACTCAAGATCAGGTAATTAGTAAAGATGTTTTGAAGCCACTATCATTGTCTACATACATTCTTATACAAATCACCATTGTCTTTACTTAATCCATCTAATTTGAATCACTATTGTCTTTAGTTAACCCATTCACTATGGCTATCCGATGTATATGACAGATTTTGTTTTCCTACTCATTGGTGCCGTCCTCTGTAAGAACAGCATCTTCGAAAATTCCATGCACACTAGGGAGGACTTATATGGGTAAGAATATAGCAACTGCCATGCTACAGAGTGTTAATATAGGCATGCCAGGTATCTTTCCCTGTGACTGGCTCTATTATACAGATAAAATTGGCGGAGAGGATTTATTGGACACCACCGACTCAGATATCTTTTAGGATAGAAATGTTGAAATTGGATGGACTGGCATACTGCCTGATGTGCAACAATAAAAGAGAAAAAAAAAGGAAAGAGTTCTTACGATGAAGTGGAGTCTGGGCCAAGCACATACATAGATGGTATAGAACATCTATTACTTCATGATACATGGCCATGGGCTTCCATGAATTTTATGCCAAGACAATTTAATACATGTAACTCTGCTTTGATAAGTGTTTGCTTACAATTATTTTTGAAGAACTGGATTATTTTTTGGAGCACAGGATTTTATTATGATTTGATGTAAAGTTTTATTGCTTTTTCATGTACAGTTTTTATGATTGTGACTAATTGTTACTGGGCCCACCTGAAGGTAATACATCCTCAGTTTTCATCATGCATTAGGCACACTAAATTTAAAGCTATGACTAGGGAAAATATGTATTTCTTTTTATATATCACAATATTCATGTCTCATGCAAAGAAACAATGGACTATAGAAAATGTTTAACAAATGCATTCTGCAAGACTGCTTTTGCAAGTACTGCCAGTGCCCCATTTATCTAGTAATATGCTGCTTACTCCAAGTGATAAGCCACGGAAAGTTCAAACTGCACTTGCTGATTTATGCAGAAAATTCAAGGAAAAATTTTATGCCTTCTTAAGAGCTGTGCATTGATGAAAGTATTATGTTGTGGAAAAGTATGCCAAGCTTTAAAGCAATCTTACCATCTAAACACCATCAAAATGGTGTGAAAGTGTTTGCGCTCTGTGATGTTGCAATTGTTCATACCATGGGTTTCATAATATATACTGGAAGTGAAACCAAAAAAGAATGTGATGAATAACCTCAGACTGCTAGATCAGTAGTGATCATATTGCTGTTATCTCATGTTGGTTAAGGACTTATCTTTTATGTATACAATTAGTATTCTAGTCCAAAACTGTTCTGTTACCTACAGAAACAAAATAAGAAGCATTTGGTATGGCAAATGGGAAATGTACATCTGCATTACCAAACATGAAAAATGGTGAAGTATTGTGGCATTGTAAAAACGTTTTTTTCATACAGTTAGGCAAAAACTGTGTCCCACCACTTAAAAAGACATGGAAAGACAAGACGAGCAGGTGAAATGACAGAAAAAAAAAGGCTCACTGTAACTGAATATAATTACAAATGAAATCTGGATTAATGTGACATGCTGCTGGGATGTATGTTAGAAAACTCATTAGTGTTGAATGCATACAACACCTACCTTGTTAAATGCAGCAATAAACCATCAATGCTTGAGTTTAGCAGAACAAATATACATTGAATGATTGCCAGGTACTATAAGGGCCATACTTCACCTTGTGGTCATGCATTTCATCAAGACACTTCATTGACAAACATTTTCATGCTTGTACATCGCTGAGGGAAAATGAACTACAACCTCGTTGCAGGTGCCAAGTGTGCTCACACACCACCCTAAGGCCAAAAGAATCCCACAAAAGACACTATATGTGAAGAGACTGTAATGTTCCTCTCTGCCTACACATATGTTTTTTTGGTTATACCAAATAAATTGGTAAGTAATATGGGTAAATATATGTACAAGTATATAAACAGTGAGCAGAAATTACCCTTCAAAATTTCTTACATACATGTACTGTATAAATTAAAGGAACATGTGAATGGAGGCAACAGAAAAACTTTTATAAACTGTCAAGTGAAGATGTTTGTATATGATAAGGCATAAACAGGGATGAGTCATATTAGCGCTAGAGTGCATCTACCACCCTAAAATTTCATCTGGTGGCTTCATCGTGCTTATAATAAAGTTTTACAAAATGGTAATGGTTATGTTGACAGGTATTGCTAAATTTTTTTTCTTTTTCAAAGAGCACTGTAAAAGGGATAGCCTCTTGGTTTAAGCCTGATGCAGTGAATGGGTTAATCTTATGAAATATCAAACTTTTTCCATAAAGAGTAAATCCTATGCTAACACAGCAGCACAGCATGCTACTGAAGGACCTTTTTAGTTAAAACAGATAATACAAACTGAACTCATCAATCTGGAGTAATTTCAGGGATGGTAGCCCATATCATCAAATTCCTATGTTAAACCGTAGATTGAGTATTCTATGCCAAAACAAGCCCTAAGAGAAAAATTAAAGACATTCTAATGTTGATTATAACAAAAAACAAGGTTATATCATCAGGCTAAAGACTGCAGTGCCCACACACTTTCAAATTAAAGAGGAAAATAATTTTCAGTGACTGGCCCAGGAAGGAGCAACACCTGAGACCACTTCTCTAATTTTACAAAACTCAGATGGAAAGCAAGCCATACGTAACTTTTTCCAATAGCTTTACTGTCCCATTTCTCTCTTAGTGGGAAGATTTCTCAATACATTCTAATACTAATCAATACAACTACGTACGAGGAAAAATGGAGAGAGAGAGAGGGGTAGAGAAAGAGGGACTGCACCTACAAGTATGTAGACTATAAACAGGAAACAAGGTTATGTAAAGGTATCATGACATTCTTATATATAATCTTACCTTCCAAAATGTTCCCACATTTCCCCTCTTGAAGTAAAATCCATCAAGAACATACAATGTAATGAGGTAATGAGATGAGAATAGTCTTGCAATAACTGTAAAAAAAATCTGTCCTGTAACATTAACAGCATTTCTTTTGATTTGTCCAGCATTTCACCTCCTGATATCTTAACACTAAGCCATGTCAATGAAAGTAAAAAAATACATGCATAAAACTCTAACTTAATGAGAATCTAGGCAAAACAGTGAAAACTATATATTGTATTCAAACGGTGAATTATTCACTACCATCCCCTTCTTCCCTCTCTCGCTGTACATTTGCCTCAGACTCCTGCTTATTCTCAGGGTAGTCATTGTACTTATCACTTCTCCCCATAACCCTGTGGGCTGGATATTTAACAGCATTTTTCTTCATCTTATCTACCACAGCAGCGGGGAGGTCAATGTGGCACTGTTCTGCAAGGTCCACTAAGTAGATTAACACATCACTTAGCTCCTCTCCCACACGAACTTTCTCCTGTGCTGTGAATTCTGGCAGTCCTCTTGTTACCTTAACATAGGATATTGTATGAGTACGGGGTAACCTATAAAATATATAGCACTCTCTATTCAAATCTTTACACAAACAAGTCTGAAATGTTGTTCTACATGTTAATATTATGCATCTGTTTCATCAATATTTTAAGATAATATAAATTATAATCCTGTTTTATATAAATTTTTCTTTTGCTTTCATATCAGTTAACCTTTTCCACCTTAGTGAGATACCCTTAAGTATAAAAAAGTCGTTTGGCTCCCTCTGTTCTAATGTTTAGAATGTGTTATCAAGAAGGGGAGGACTTACAGCCCCCAGTTCCTTGTAACAATTTGAGACAATAAACTATGCCTTCCATTAATCAATTTTTTCAACTGTATTTTCTTTATACTGAAAAGGACGCTTTCTTTTCATAATAAAATATTTCACCATAATTTGGGTATCTCTGTACTTATTACACATATTTTAAATATGAAAGCAATATATGATTAGATTTGTATCCCACCAACAAGAATGCTTTTGTTTGTGTTCACTCTCACCACATTATTTATTGCACCCACAGTACTAGTAGGCATTTCAATACATCTGGATTATCCTCCAGGTCAAACAATTGCTGGATCAAATGATTTAAGGAGTAACATACACAAACTCAGCACTCACCTATTCCTCCCAGTTGCACTTATTCAACTCCCCTTCCACTACATCATCTCAAGCACTCATCGCCACAATTTTTGGTAAGTCTACTAATTATCGTCTGCATTATCTATGATATGGCAACATTTGTTAAATCAATTAATTCAGAGGGTGATGCAGATAACCATCCCTCTCCCCACTAGTAATCCTAAGTCCTCCATTCCACACCAGCAGCACCTAAAGCCCTTATCATCAAGTTTCAGTAAAGTACCTTTTTCAATAGCTTTTTGCTAAATATTGTTCAAAGTGCATTATGACTGATTTTAGTATGCTGTACTATATATGGGTAGAATGCTAAGTTGTTTCAGGTACAGTATAATCCATCCTTGTGTTACATAGTGAAAATATTTCTCAAGAATGTCACATCCCTTAACACATGGGTTTCAATGATACAACTTATGACAGACTTGACTTCCACCTGGTTGTCCAGGAGCATACCCCACTGGGAGTTGAAGCCCTCCTGTACTACTTACTCAAGTCCCTACCATTTCTAATAGCCTTATCTCTAACAAGATGTCACATTAACATTAATAAAACAAGATTTTATTATATTTTTTTAGTTTTTGCAGGATATATTTTTGTCACAAAGCATAGAGCCTGAAACATCATACACTTAAAATACTCTTGAGGAGACTGATGTTGTGTACTTCCTTATGTAAATTACTCTGATATATGATGGAAATGGTTCTTTAAGGTCTAAAATAATGTGCAAGAAAATTTGAAGTAAACATCCACAAGAACATACTTCACCACGCCACTGGAAAAGCTCAGACAATTCTCCAACTTCCCCCACCAAAGCGAGAAGAACATTACGTGGGGGATGGAACTGTATCCAGTCACGTTCCGAGCAAAAACTGTGCTGTTTTGCACGAATGTCCTCCAGACTGAGGTCAGAAGAGAATCTGGAAGGAAAAATATTTCTGAAGATCCAGTGACAACTAAAATTGAATAAGCACAGATCAATTAGGCAGAGTAAATGTAAACTGAACTACATGACCTCCAAAAATTACAAATTTTGTTTACAAATTAAATCAAATACACAAGGAATTGCAACAGTGAAGAATGATGAATATGGGAGTCATTAAAACAAATGATGTATCAAGACAATATGGACAACTAAAAGGATGTGGGAAGATTAAAATAAAAGAGTGAACTACAGTGAAGTGAATGGGAGATGCATTAGAGTAAGACCAAAGGTAAAGTGGGTGGCAAATGAGAGGGAATACATAAATAAATAGATATGTTGCCCAAGGTGTCTAGTGAGAATCTTCTAACCTAACTGGATAGCTCAGCACTAATGGAGTTCTGAATGCACAGTAAAAATGACATGAATCCCTATATGCTGGATATATTTAAGTTAAAGTCCTCCTTCAGGCACTTAGAATCAAAATCAAAGCATTTTATCACATTATATAACATACTTCGATATGTTGTCACTATACAACAGCAACAAAGTAAATACTGGACAAACTGTCAAAGTGCTCTATAAGTATCACAACTGTTTGGTTTCCCACATTTGTGAGGTAGCATCAGGAACAGAAAACTGTGCTTTTGAGGAAAACTCTTTCAGCTCCATCTGTTCCTACTTTTGGAAAGGATATACTGTAGTACAGTAATACACGAGGAAAGGATTTCCAGGTCTCCCTCCTACACATACACACTCATACACACACACACACACATAATCTTACCCCTTTTAGCTGCCTTCTTTGACAAACGGAAGATATGCAAGTAGAATAATTCTCCCTTATCTGAGATGATAACATATGTTACATCATGGTGCTGATATTATTTCTCAGTTGTTTTAAAAGCATAAAAAAATATTATTATTATTATTATTATGATACTTGAACGCCGTTTCCCATGTCAGCGAGGCAGCGCCAGGAAACAGACGAAGAAAGGCCCATCCACTCATATACAAATATTTATTTACCTATTTATTATACTTTGTCACCGTCTCCTGCGTCAGCAAGGTAGCGCAAGGAAACAGACAAAAGAATGGCCCAAATATATATATATAAACACCCATACATGCACATATACATATATATACATATTAAACATATACATACACATACACAGACATACGTATATATGAATGTACATATTCATACTTGATAGCCTCCATCCATTCCTGTTGCTAGCCCGTCCCACAGGAAACAGCATTGCCACCCCCTACTTCAGCAAGGTAGCGCCAGGAAAACAGACAAAAAAGGCCACATTTGTTTACACTCGGTCTCTAGTTGTCATGTGTAATCTATAAACACTAAAATACAATGGCGAACAACGAGACTCACAAGATGCTTTGAGGTTTATTGACATCACAAGTTCAACTTTATTATATTCACCTAATTTTTGCACATGCATATTCATTCACATTCAGTCTACCATAGTAATTCACATATCCAAGTCATATGATAGCCAATAATGTAAAAATTTAGAAATTATCCAATGTTATGTGAATTATTATGTAACAATTTTTCTTAAAAAATCTGTGTATATCAGCATGAGAAATGACCTGTAAGAAATGATTTACAGTAGCTGCATAAGGGATTAACTCTAATGTACAAAGCTGCTGCTTATGAAACAAAATATTTTTCTAAACTGTATGTATGTATGGTAGTGGTAATATCTTATATATGCAGCTTCAGTTATCAAGATCTTTAAGCTGAGGTCCAAATCTTCATCAATTGTCTAAAGTGGACACTAGTCTGGGCTCGATTACTACAGTACAATGCTAAACTTTACAAGAAAAAACAAGAAAGAAAAGGTAAAGAGGAAGGGCTGATATATCATATTTAAAACACACATAATGGAGGGTCTTTTCTTCTACGTAAATACTTTAATCTGACTTTTACATTGTAAGTCTTAAATATTTTCACTTCCAATTTAGAAATGGGCTCCTGTTTATAAACACATACTAAAACTGTGAATGTGATCAATACTTTTTGAAGATATTGGTAAAGAAAAGTAAAGAATAAATCCTGTCATCATTTCAGCACAATGAAATACAAAGGAAGCTTGCAGTGTGGTGCTGTTCTCTCGATATCTACCTAAACTCTTCAGCCAGATAATCATCAGATGTTCCATTGACGGTGCCATGTGCCATGGTGGGTCTGTCTTGGTAGCTCCAGTGTACAAAGAAAATCTGCAATCAATTATATATATCAATCAACATGAGCACTGTAAGTACTTCACAAAATTTCTTTTCTTAAAAGCAGAGAAAAACCTATTTATCTTTTGTTAACCTATTTTTCCCCCCAGATACAGCCATGATTGGGACATATTTTGCCCAAGCCATGTCAGTCAATAAGAAAAAATTGTATCTATTAACCATGGGCAAATCATGGAAAGGTTTGTGGCCTAGCTATGGACAGGGAGCTGTGGCTTCACATGACAGCTAGAAAATGTATGAGAGTGAATGCGGGCTTTCTTCTCTATTCCTGGTGCTATCTTGCTGATGGATGCAGGAAACAGTAATCAAGTATGAGAAGAAAAAACTTATATCTGCGGCAGGATCACTGTACATAATATACTGTTTATGCAAAATATATATCATTGGAGAAATACCATGGTATCAGCTCCTCAGTATGATGGTATGACCTTCGAACACATCATGATCTGGCTTTACCCTTCCAGGTGTCACATCATCATACATAGATGTTGTACCATTTTACTCTGGGACTGCACCATTGTGGTTAATGGTTAGCAGTATAAACAATGGATAAGAGCTGAATAATAATTATCTATTTCAAACTGAATTTCAAAAGTTATCATCTAACTAAGCTTCCTCCAAAAATCAATACCCATAACTAAATGTCTTACAGTCCACTGGTTTCAGGTTTGAAACCTTATGAAAAGAAACTGGTTGACTCTGAGCCACAATGGTGGTCCTTCAGTAAATGAAATGCTACTAGAAGCAGCATTTTCATCATTCAAGATAAATCCTCTTACAAGTAAGTTTGTTAATTTGAATATTATTCCTGCTGGACAACTGTCTGGCTACTCTTCTATTTTGAAATAATAATATACTGACCTTCATTCATGTCTAACTCACATCAAAAGCTATATTTTAGTAGACTGGATCTTACAACCTTCAAATTTCTGTTAACTTAATTGTTTTAAGATGTTAAGATAGTCTTGATATAGCATGTTTCACTGTTGCTTGTACCAAAAATCAGAATACACACATTTACTATGAGTCATGACACAGTATGCATAAATGATCAGTCTGAATTTCTGGGGACTGGGCAGTGCTTGAATTATTATCTATTCACTTATTGCTGTTTTTGTTTAGTGGCTAATCTTTCTCACTGACCCACACTGAGGTTTGAACATTTCCAAATGTTTAACTGTAATGATTTTGTATGCCAAACATAATTTCTAAAATTTACTTGCATTTAAACAGAAATGACATGAAAAATTTAAAAATCAGTATTCCACACACGTACCCAAAATTCTTCCCTGCCTATGCTTGCAAGAAATATAAAGTGGACAAATACTAAGGAGCATCACTGGGACTGTTTTTCATCCTGTCACAAGAAATAAGTTAATAGTAGGGAGGGTTACGAAATTTTGGGAAAATGGGATGTTGATCTATGTAAAAGTAATTGAAACATTTCTAGAAGTCGACATCCCCAAAAAATGCTCCTAACTTTGTCAAAGGGCAGAGATTTACCTTAAATTTAAATGTTGTAGTTGAAACATACCACTGATATGGTTGTCTGCAGTCTCCAGACAAATAGTAAAGGATGTTTGCTAATTCCGTTTAAATCCAGTTGCGAAACTTTTAGTGCACTACCAACTGAAAAATCCAGATAATGGCTGATAACTGCCAGAAAACACAAAACCATAACAATCACATATATTCAATATAAATGAAAGTATGGTAAATTTTCACTTGCATTAGGAGGTTATACGTTAAACTACTATAAAAGTTTTCATTTTTTACATAGTCCCATATTTTCACTAACCTTCACAGCCCTCACCATTATCAATTTATCAACTAGAGCGAGATAAGAAATTATCCAAATCACACTTCCCCTCTTAATACATTGTCTATATGAAATACAAACAATCCATTAGAAATTATATCGTATTCTACAGTTACTAAAGCAGCGTGGCCACAATAAAACATCCTCCAAATCTGCAAGTGCTTCTAAATCTTTATATACATATCTATGTTTATCAAAATCTATATATGAACTAAGGGGTTGCATTTTAATGATGAACCTTTGCCAATAACAACACATTTAATAAAATCGTACCCTCAAACCATAAGCAGTGCTTTAATTCTATTCATTGGGACTATTGTAGGCTTATCAAATCAATGAATTGATTAACTGAAGTTCACTTTGATGAATCACAGTCTGGTTGATTCATGCATGGCTTGATGGCTAATCATGGACAACAATAAAATCAATCACCTACGTAAAAATAAGGTGGTTTAATGAGTTGATGCTAAAATTCTCTAACGGGTATATTGCATAAAACCTGAAATAACGAAAGTGCATTACAAAGTTGGACTTCTGTAATTCTGGAATGGAGAAAAAAAGTTATAAATACAGGGCCACTGTCCCCTTCCTGGATACTGCTGTTGACCCAAATCCTACAGGAATCAAACAAGCATAATTCCATCAGTATGTTCCTCAATGGAAAATTACTACGCATCTAAATATTCCTCAATATGAAAGTAATCATTATACAGCAGGATGATCCACAGGGCCCCTTAGGGAACATATAATACCTAAATATACGACCAAGCGCCGGACAGCGTTACTGGACGGAGGGAGACCTTTCTTGTTTACCTTATCAGCTGATCCTCAGACTGGAGCTGGTGTACACGTTCCTCACCACGTGCTTTCCACGTGAAGCCTTGTATTTGACGTCCATCATTTTGTGCGATCCCTGTGAAGCTCATGCACACGTCCATCACCTCGTGTGATCCTTGTGAAGTTGACGTACACGTCCATCAACGCGTGCGTTCCACGTGAAGCTGACGTACATGTCCATGACTAGATGCGTTCCACGTAAACCTGACGTACACGTCCATCACCACGTGCATTTCAAGTGAAACTTGCACGTCCGTTCAACAGTGAGCACGTGAGTACTACTCCTTGAAAACATTTGTAATATGAAGCAATAATATATATCGGAAAAAGCTTCCTTTTTCAAACTGTGATTTGAAAAACTTCCGTAGCATGATGCTACTGTCTTGATTTATATAATTCTCCGTTGACAAAAGTTACAGTTCACATAAGGCAAGGACTCCAGACACTGTAGTTGGATGGACGTATGTCTGGAATATTTCCTGGTTGTCAAATCTTGCAAGGCGACCTTTGAGGATGTGGCCGGAACATCACTTGGTTTGAATATTCTTGTTCCCTTGTTCTCAGAGTTAGTTTAACTTATTAGTTATTACTTTTTTGTGCAGTGAAAAATCTTTCAGTCTCACATGAAGTTACGGGGGACCTGGGACGTACTTGTAGCTGTCACCGACCTTCACAAGGGACGGGAACATCCATACGAATTGGGCTCATGTTCCAACTCGTCATTCTTTAATCCAGCTGTTTAGGGGAAAATGGAAAAAATAAGGATATTAAAGTGGAAAGGTCCATGGCTGGGAGGGAGGAAACCATACCTAGATAAATCATTGTTCCAGAAGGTTTTCCCTTTCCGACGTTACCAATTTTTTTCTTTTTACGAAAAGCATAAGAAAAAAATGAATGGTTTGACCTACGTGGATGAGCTGAATGACATTCGTGTTAAAGTATTGACCTGACCTCCTGCTTGGTTAAGTTGGTAAGTGTCGTGCATGT
Organism: Panulirus versicolor; assembly: GCA_032361705.1. Classification (NCBI taxonomy): domain Eukaryota; kingdom Metazoa; phylum Arthropoda; class Malacostraca; order Decapoda; family Palinuridae; genus Panulirus; species Panulirus versicolor. The sequence goes on from JAUUDZ010124761.1 coordinate 17,112, forward strand.
AATTACCTGACGTACTTGGATAGGTTAGTTTAATTGCCCACTTCAGTTAAACTAGTAACCTGCTTGTCTTGCTGTTGCCTTGACCTACTTAGCTAGATTAAGTTTTTAAGAAAACTTCAAATAATGTGACCTGACTTTCTATTTAGATAAATTCAGTTTTAAAAAGATTCAAATGTAATCTTAGAATCTAGTATGACAGCGAGGAGTCACGTCGATAGGCTAGTAGGTGCAAACGTAAACATCAAATTGCCAAAGATACTCAAAAGATATAGTTTTGAGAAAGTAAATTGAAGTTCGTGCATAGAAACTTTGACCAGGGGTCGATTACATAAGATTTTTGTAGATAAGCGTGTGAAAAAGAAATGTAATCGTAAACAATTACTGAAATTTAATAGTAACACGAAATAAAATCAAGTATGAGTATCTTCATAAGATTTCTTTAATGAATGAAGCACATTATTGTTCATACTTTTAACGGACAGTATACATTATTGCGAGTTGAGACATGTATATAACTTTGAAATGTATGAAATGATCCAATTACCAATATGTAGGAGATTATACAAGAGTTAGTGCTAAATCTTCTTAATTTTCTTTGATTGCTCAATTGTCAACATCGTTTTCTATGAGGGATGGCCTCCAAAGCGCCTGTGCCAACTTCTAAGCAGGCGCACCATGGCATTCCACCACAGTGTCAACAGATTGGTGCCAGAGGAAGCTAGTGTGATTAATTTCCTCCATAGTATTTCATATATATGTAACCCAGTGGTACTTGGTTCCTTCATTAGGTAAATACACTTGGAGGGGAGAAACAGGGGTTACTATGTGGCACCTTGTCAGGTCGATCGGGCGGGTGAAGGGAACCATGTTGAAGTTGTCTCCACTGATGTGGTTCTATTGTGTTGTTGTGGTCTTGGTGAGGCCCTGGCGTGTTCTCCTCAGTGCTCACAGCAAAACGTGTTCACCGCCTTTCTAGCGATATGTTTAGGTTTTATATTATGACGCATTTATTCTTTAGATTATGTACTTTCCATGAATGTGTTTCCCGTGAAGTGTTATCTGTGGGTGTTGACTCCTCACAATATGTTGTGTTCAGTGGGAGGTCTTCTCTAGTGACAGTGTGGTTTGAAATGCGACAGTGGGATGTGTTCAGTATTCAGTGTGATGTATTCATGGCTCACGAGGGGATGTGTTCAAGGATCGTACTTTTCTACATAAGAGTCGTAACGTCGTTCGCACTCTAGGGTCTTATCATCGTGCTTGAGGGTTGTACCCAAAGAGTATAATGTTGTACCGTTGTATTTAAAGGTCGTTGAATTGTGCTTATGGTTCCATCCGTCACATTCAACTATCCTGACGTCATACTTAAGGGCCATGGCGTTATATTTAGGGGTCGAACCGTCGTGCTGTAGGGTCGTACCATTGTGTTCTGGGGTTGTACCGTTGTGTTGTAGGGTTGTGGTAAAAGAATGTACATATTGATGTCGGAGTTTGTCTTCGTCTTCAAATCAGACGTTGTTGACTTTGTAGTTCACTGTATACAATTATTGTTGTCTAGTTTGATAGCTATCATCATTTAGTAGTACATTTAGCGAAAATTTGAGCAATATGTTTAACAGTAAGAACAGAAAATAATGTATTGGTAGTTGAAGGCATGGACGAGTGTTGGATGATGTGGGAGGGGTTCGTTGGAGAGGTCGCAGAGGGCTAGAGGGAGGGGCTGTCCGAGATGATTTTGAGATCTTACTACATGGGGGAGAGGGTGTTCATTGCGGTGCATTGAGTAAGAGACTAGGAATATTATTAAATAATTAGGACGATGTAGAATTTTGTAGTTTAGTAAGATGTTATGTTGGACAATGGTAATGTTATTGCTCGTTGCTTAAGATCACGTCATCCCTCGTCATGTGTTCCACAAATGTCTATACATTTTTTGTTACTTGTAGTGACACCTACTGTAACTTGCGTCATATATTTGCACCTTCGTAAGTGGGTAAATGTTAATCTGTAATCATGAGACATTATCATCATTCGGTATAGTTTGGTCTCTGCCTCCTGAAGTG
>JAUUDZ010124871.1:0-19174 GCA_032361705.1 Panulirus versicolor
TATATATATCCTGGTTCACCATCAGTATCCAGTTCCACTTTCGTTTTCAACCCCATCTACATTGTCATCAAAACCACTACCTGTCATGGCTTCCTTTCACCATCATCAGCATTGCCTTTCACCATCCTGGCCCGTCACCATCACCATACCTACCTCATCACCATGTATTACCCAGTGCTTCCCAACATGTGACTGGCCAGCCTTGGGTAAGTCCCAATATGTACCTTCCCTGTTCGGCTCATGTTTATTCTTTGGCCATTTTCTCTGGACACGTAGTTCCCAGTAATACCTTCATCCACCACTTGTGTGTTTATTACACCTAGATGGAGAGGGGGGAAATATGATGTAGCTTTACTGTTAATCACAATGTAGGCATTGGGTCAGCTCTTGCGGGTGATATAAATGTAATATTCTGGTCTAGTATGAATTGGTATTTAGATGTGGAGATGGTACAGATCCACCTCCTGTATTATTGCGTGTTTCACATTCACTTTGGATAGAAGGTCGCCCTATGCTAGTTTTCCTTGATTCTTATGTGATAGGCATTGATTGTAGAGAGATGTGAAGGTCTGTTGTAGTAATTATGCAAGGCAGGTAGATACAGGTGGTGCTAGATACGGAGTGGGGGAAAAATATTGTATTACGGAGTTTAAGGCAATTCAGCTGAAGTGTTCAGCTTTTTAGGGAGTTTAGATGCAAAGTGAACTATAGCAGACTGTGGTAGACGTTATAATTCAGCAAACCATGGTGTAGTGGAGAGGAATGTGGACGTGTGTGAGGAGGAATGGTAAACGGGATGGTGAGGGAAACGTGCTGGAATGAAACATGGTTTGATGGTGAGGCAAACATGCAGGAATGAAACATGGTTTGATGGTGAGGGAAATATGCAGGAATGAAACATGGTTTGATTGTGAGGGAAACATGCAGGAATGAAACATGGTTTGATGGTGAGGGAAACATGCTGGAATGAAACATGCTTTAGTGGTGAGGGAAACATGCAGGAATGAAACATGGTTTGGTGAGGGTCATTGGGCTATTATATGTCTGGTAGTTGCGTTTGTTGTGTGGTTCTGGTGTCTCTCGTCTGGGCCACAGTTGCCCTTCGCTCCATCCCAAGAGAGAGAGAGGCTGGCTACCTGGATGGTATGTTGTCAGAGGCTTGGGGTGGCTGGCCACCTTGAGGACCATCTCATCAGGCAACCCGTAGGCGACGCTGACGAGGGTCGTCCACGCCTGGACCTGGGTTACCTTGACAGCTTCCTGTGGTGGCCTCATCCCTGCATCTGTTGCCTTCCCACTCCCATCTGTTGTGCTGACCCCCGTTTTTGGGCTACTGTTCCGTACGACAGTGGTGGTTCAGTGGTTCAGTAGTTCGGGCTGGACATAAGGGAAAGTGGGTCGGTCTAGTGGCAAGCAGGGGTATGTATTATCGAACTACTCTTACGCTCTTCCCGGCCTTGTCATGATCGCATGACCATATTGTTCATGATAATGTATAGCCCATTGTAGTGTTTCGTTCATGACTTTTAAGTGCGTCTTCATTTCGTATGTGGCTGGTCATTCATTGTTAGCGAGACTCATGGTAGTGCTCAGGGAGAGAGAACTTAATATGGTAGACTGGTCCTAATGTCATTTGAATTCCGGTGGACGAGACTTGCATCGCGCTATTTTGGACCTTACAGAAGAGCGTCGCATGCCATTAACTTCCTCCTTTACAATCGCTCACATGGCCCTGTCTATCTTCACCCTTATAGACAATCATCATAAGACTTTCATCACTTCTTACCCCAACCTATGAGATTGATATATCTGTCTTTCCCCTAGTGGTGAGTTTGGTACCTTGTACCATAGAGTGTACACTCACTGTACCGTCTTGTCTCTTCGGTACAGAGGAAGGTACAACGAAGGAGCTGCGGTGCGCTCGGCCCATGAGGGGACGGTACCTGTTTGTACAGATGGTGGGGGTACAAGGCTCCATGTCCCTCTGTGAAGTGGAGGTGTACTCCACACAAGGTGGGTGTACAGGTGTACTGCTGGCTCTACAGGTGTACTACATAAGGTGGATGTTCAGGGGTACTTCTGGCTCTACAAGTGTACTACATAAGTTTGGTGTACAGGTGTACTGCTGGTTCTACAGGTGTACTACATGTTAGGGGTACAGGTGTACTACTGGCTTTACAGGTTTGCTACATAAAGTGGGTGTACAGTTGTAATGCTGGCTCTACAAGTTTACTACATAAGGTGGGTGTACAGGTGTAGTGCTGGCTCTCTGGGTGTACTACATAAGTTAGGGTACACATGTACTGCTGGCTCTACAGGTGTACTACATAAGGTGGGTGTACAGGTACTCTTCATACAAGGTGCTGCTGTCTGTACATGCAACCACTACACAAGGTAAGTGTACTACTGGCTGTATAGGTGTACTCAACTCAAGGTAAGTGTACTACTGGCTCTACAGGTGTACTCCACACAAGGTGAGTGTACTGCAGGTTATAAATGTGTACCACTGTGGGAATGTAGAAGTACTTTTCAGAATAAGGACCTGGATGTACAGAACTGCTCTCCCAAGGTGTACAGATGCCAAATGTACTATGGAAGATGAATTTCAGGTTGAAATGTAGTACACTGTAGTGTTGTACAAGACTCCTCAAGAAAGTAGATTAAGTCATAGTATTGGGAGTCATTTACATGTTCAAGAATTATGCAAGTAAATTAAATCACTTAGTGCCCGTACTCATTTCAAGAACATTTATATTTTTAATGCTTTATAATGTAGAAAAAATTATTTCTTCCCTCTGTCCATTCCTCATGGTGACCACGAGCCATTCACCCCAAAGTTGTATCGTACGTCATTTTTCATTATTATTATCAGTGTGTCACTTCACATCCAACCCCAAATAACAAAATTACTTCCTTGAGATATGTTTATTATGACATTATTAACCTTGAGGCATGTGAACTGTCCCCTCAGTACTGCAGACACAAGTAGAAAATTATTAGTTTGACATACAAACGTAGATATGAAACCTGGATACAAAACCAAAATAAGTAGCCCAAAGTCTGTGACTGCTCCTCCATCTCTTTGTTTGGCTTTGCAATAAACTTCTTGTTGGTCATGAGAGTTGTTTCTTTTCTGGAATGACAGTGCTTTGGAAATATGTAGCTTCGGAATATTATGGTCATCTCCCAATTACCATGTCTTCTGAGTGATGCATCTCTCTCTAGATGGCAAGAGAGCTATGTACTAGCCCTGCCATCATAACAAAATATCATCACAGGTATTTTCATATATCTATGCATTGGAAACTAATCCAGTTCCTTATCATCGTCAGAGTTCTCTGAAGAACGGTGCAGTGATAAGGCTGAGTTGACGTCCCTTACTATCTTCAACCAGACCTGCTACGAGCTGCAGGTAACTCAATAAGTAATTTTTCTGTACAACTTATCCTTTCTCACTGCCATGCTTGTTTCAGCTTCTAAAACTAGAAGATTGTCATTTGTCAGTGATTTACAGATTCATTCTTAGTGTTGGCTTAGTCCTGGAATTAGGATTACAAGCCTTTTTGCTCATTTTACCATTTGTATTCTGCCGTACAGAATACAGTTGCCTTTTCATTTAATTGCAGTATCAATGTGGATGACAATTTTTATCAGCTCCATCTGTTTGTAATTGTTTTACCTTACGAAATTCAAATTGTCTGTTAGAGTCTTCAATAGATTTTGTTCAAGTGCACAGACATTAAATCATCTTTTCAGTCTGTTGGCGAAAACTTCGTCAACTTAAAATTTGTCAGTTTAGTTCTTGCATTTAAGTATAGGCTATCTTACCTGTCAACTTGGTTGTTACCTATAATCTATAGGCTAACTTTTAATTGGTCAAATACTGTAAGTGATTCATGTACTCCTCTCATTTGATTACCCCATCTCATGGTCAACTATACCCCTGTGAAACCGTTACACTTCAAGCATATACTTAATTCCTTTATTACTCTGCAGATACAACTTTAGCTGTGTACAAGTTTCCCCTTGTACATCCCTTCAGAGTCTCTTACCCTTTCATGAACCTATTTAACTCCCAGCTCCTCAATACAGATACCGCCATAATTCCCCTTTACTTAAAATTACACCTTAACCCTTTGCAGATCACGGAAGGGGGTGACTTTGAGCGAGGCCGGGAGTACTGTCAGAATCATGGGGGTGACCTCATACACAATATGGGACTAGCCACTCACAAGTTTCTGATGTCAGAGCTGGAAAGGGTCAAAGACAAGATAAAGACAAACCTTATATGGATCGGAGCACAGAAGGACCCACAGTTCATTTCTCGCACTTGGCGTTGGGTAAACGGTATGTTGCTGGTCTCTATTAACATTGGGTGCACAGAAGGGCTCCTTGCTATCATAGTTACACTTGACATATGTTAGATGGGCCCATAACTTGAAAAAATTCCATCCTTGGCCATAGATTGTAACTCAGATTTTTATGATATTTTCCAAACAGTATTTCCATCAATTTTTATTTAATTTCTTATATCTATGCTGCAGAGCAGGCAGCATGTGTTTCATGGATCACATTTATAGTTTTGGTGTAACTGTCTTCTGTCAGTATTACATTTGGCAGTAAGCAGATAGCAAACCATCCCAGCTTTTCTTGGTATTGGCAGTAAGCAGATAGCAAACCATCCCAGCTTTTCCTGGTAAAACTTAGTGTTCATTGAACAGTGTTTTTCCTCCATTCATTATAAGATGATACAATGGTTTTATTTACTTTAGATGAAGGAAGCAGAGTTCACTTTTAGAATGAATGCTTGGTCAGCTGCAGATCACCCCATCTTTCCTCGAGTATTGAATTCATTTGGTGTTGGGTGGAAAGTAGGTTCCTTTATGTTTCACGTTAATCATGTGGTTTTATATTTCTCAACAGGCACTGAATAGGTAGTTGGACCTCTAATCATTGCTTTGTTTGGTTTTCATGATTTCATTTGGTGTGATGTATTTTTACTTGATGAAACAGACAAGTATAATAATGTCATCAAACTGTTTCAGGGGAAGTGATAGAGAACCCACGGTGGGGTCAGGACCAGCCTAACAACTATAATGGGGAGCAGAAGTGTGTGGTACTGGATGGAGGTCGTGAATGGAAGTGGAATGATGTCGGTTGTGAGTTAAATTATCTCCACTGGATTTGCCAATTCCGTGAGTACCAGATTGTACCTCACTTCCAGTAACTTTTGCATTACAGTTAACTCCTGTTCCATAGAACACCTTATGGAGCTGTTGTTAAATCAAAGTATTCATTTGATTTGCCACAACTGATAGTACCATTATGATTCAATGATGTAAAATGTATAGCTTTTATTGCTTGTTTGTATCATGAAAGTTGATTTTTTTGTGAGATGGATTCATGCTTTCCACGCTCTAAGCAGTACTGCCTCCAGTGGATCTGCTATATACATAAGCACCATTGATGTGACAGATAATTAGGAAATAACAAAAGCTGATATCCTGAGAGCAGATCATGGGATGAGAATATTGTGTGTATGTACACCAAATGAATTAAAGGATCTGGAAAAATTATCATGAAAACTGATAGGTTACTAGTATTCCCAAATAAACATCTGATCTTTCATAGTGTCCTTAAAAGTACTTTGTATGACATTAGGGACAAGCTCAAGTGGTTATTCTGGACCTGTTAGTTCGTCATTCACTTTCTTGATCACCTTTAAACTTTAACTGTTTTAGCATATATGCAAGTTGAAATAATTTTCTCATTCCATTTTGCTCTCAGGAACAACCTATGATTTGTTACTTTTAAATCTTGCTTCTCTGAATAAACTCTTGCCATTGACAGTTTCATTGTTGTTTGAAACCTTCAGTGTATGTTAAATGAAGAGGAAGGTCATTGTCAAGAACTTGTAGTAGATCATTGTGTCTACTGAATTGTAGTTTTCAAAATAATTTTGGTATTTAGTAAAGGGCCCTTTTTTTCTCCATTCATAGCTTTTATTCTGCTTTCAAATGGTATTATCTTCATGTATTTATTGGGTTTTCCCTTGCATTTTAAATCCCTCTCAGAACCAACCTCATGTGGTTCTCCGGACCTCAATGAGAACACAACCATAGGGAGCACGGATACATCTACTGGGGCCACCATAACTTACCAGTGCCCTGTGGGGAATGTGGTATTGGGAGACAGCACCCGAACCTGCCTTTCCAATGGCTTCTGGAGTGGCAAAGCACCTGAGTGCAAGTGTAAGTACTTATGATACTGTGGTTTGAGGGGCATAGCACCTTAGAATAAGCATTTATGATACTGGTCAGTCACTTATCAACGATCAAAGTGGAATAAAATTGCATTGTTATGATTGTTAGAGATTAATAGGATGTACGTGCTTTTAAGTAAAACCCAAGAAATGGATGTGAGAGCAAGAAAATGTGAGTGGATTGCTGTAGTAGAGTGTAAAGGGACATATTGAGCATACAAATAATGATAGAGATGCAAAATACATTATCAATGCAGAAGGAATAGTTCTTTTGTTAACAGTGGACTGAGTAGAGTTAAGCTGTTAACCATGAGTAAATGATATGTATGGGATTAGAAAAACAAAAGTAATTATCACATATGCCAATGTCATTTAAGATGGGGAACATGAAGACTGAACACCATATAGTGTGGATGTTGTATGAATCTGACCTGGCATCTTTTGCCATGTCATTATGCCAAGTCATTTGTCAGATTGATAAAAAGGACTGGTTTTGTAACAGATGGAACGAAATTCTGTTGCAGTGCAGTGAAAGTAATTTTATTGCATAGGAGATGAGAGGATACTGTTCAAAAGATAGATAATGGAAGGAATAATGAATAAAAGATTAATGATTACATGATAGAGAACATACTGACAAGAAAGATATAACTTAGTTTGGGGATGCAGAGCATTCAGATGGCTAGACTTCAATATAGTTATTAAACTATTTCAGGAAGTAAGAAATTTACTAGCCTTTAAAATGGTACACTTTTTATTAGAAAGTAGTTGGAATCCAAGGAATTTGTGATTAGAATAATCATGTATAACTTTGAGCTCTGACAGTTGAGAGGTATTGGCCAGGCTACCTCAAGAAAATTAAACGATTAAGGGATGGTTTTAAAGATTTATTTGATATGATAAATGAGGCAGTAATGGCAGGGAATTTTTTCTGTGTCTATGAATAGCAAAATGTTTACCAGTCTACTTTAGAAAAGGCTTCACTTAATGCTTTTACTTATTAATGACACAGTAATCTTACATATATTTGTAAATTGACCAAAATTGATTGGTATCCTGTACATGAGGCTGAATTTTCTATGGAAATCACATTTCTTTATGAGTGTGGCACTAGAAGAGTCATATAGGTCAATATGTCGGTTAGGTACATTAAGTTTAGAGGTTTATTAGTTATAAAGCCTTTTAATTAAACCCACCCTTGCCTATTCAGCAAATATGATTGGTAATGTCATTAACATCATTTACTTTTGAGGAAAATAGTACAAAATGTAGAAAACATCAGGAAAGTTTACTACGCCTCTTCTCTGCTAAAGTTGCAATTTTCTACTCCAAGATTTTTCTGATACAGCCACTCTCCCATCTTAAAATCTTCCATTGCCATACTACAAAGTTTACTCATGTAAGAGTAGAGTAAGAATAAAAAGTGTTTCTAAACAAAAGGGAAAACTTAGCAGTATGTGGCTGGTGTTAGAATATTGGAGTTATTTATTGCCAGAGGCAGTCAGATATTTCATCACAATAGATTAAGTCTATGAAAGCAACTGATAAGTCTTCTCTATAGCGTGAGATTTGGAATAATGTCCAGTTATTCGAACTTACATAAAGCTGTAAAACTGTGAGAACTCAGCTCTTTCACATTTCATTATTTCAAAACAGTGAAGTACACTAACCAGTTTTAAACCTGTTTTTCATGACCATTAGCTGTACTGTGAGGTTGCTCACCATCCCAACACCTCCCTTCTTTGGGAGCTTCAATATTTTGCTGGGGGTAAATGTTGAATCATCTGCTTGGTATTGATGTAGCACTAGGATGTAACAGAATATGAGGCATTATGATAGGACATTTGAAAGGCTTATAGTTTGCAGAAACATTAAGAATCACAAATAGAAATAAGTCTCAGACTGGTTCACACTGGCAGATCCCACAAGATGAATCACAAATCATGTACCATGTGAATTGTGAGGCCTGGATTTTGTTTTATCACCTGTTCCATTTTTTTTATCACCTGTTCCATTTTTTTTAATGCACATTGTTTTAGATATTCTCTATCACCATCTTCAGTTGTGGACTGTGAGGCTCCTCCAGAGATCGAAAATGGGAGCCTTGTTCTGGTGGATGGTCGAACCACGTATGGAGGCAAGGTGGTGTATGAGTGTGAGAAGAACTTTACACTCAATGGGGAGAATACTGCCACCTGTTCTGAGAGTGGAAAATGGTCTCCTGAAGCTCCTCAGTGTCTCTGTAAGTTGCTTGTTATGCTAAGTCCAAGAACACAAATGTATTACATGTAATATAACATGAAGTATAACACCCTTTGCCTCTTGTGTTTGCACCATTGTCTAGTAAGGGAAAGATCTACCTTCCTAATGTCATTTTATGATCTTTTTTCAGTCTGATATTTTATCTATATATTTTGAGTTGTTGATTCTTCCATTGAGAGTCAGGAAGTGCATGCAGAAATTTCTTTAGAAATTTTGACTGCTGTCCATCGTCACACTTTGAAGTGTTAAAGAAACAGAAAAGCACAGAACTCATTTGCTAGAAAGAAATGGATTCTTATTTGGATCTCTTATCAAAAAAGTTAGAATTGGTTAGAAATGAGAGTGTTTGAAAAGAATTAGTGTGGCCTGCAGGTTTCACACAGGGGAAATAAGAAATAAGGAATTTACTTAGAGAAATAATTCGTCAGTCAGAAAATCAGTTCCCGATTAACCAGAACAATAGTAACTTACAGCCCAGATGGTGAAATTAATACTTGAGCGGAAACATTTTCATGCTCACATTTCATGTTTTATAATATCCAACCAAACTGACATAAAGTTTTTACTGTCCTGTCATGAGTTAACATAATTTTGCACTCCATACTTCTGTAAGCTGCCTCTGCTCCAGTGTGATCATTCTCTGTTAAATCATCCCCATAACCTGTTATCTTTTGTCAGACTCTTGGTGCCCAGAGCTGACAGCACCTGCACATGGCAAGGTGGAGATGAGTGGCCGCCGATCAGGTGACATAGCCACATTCACCTGTGAACCTGGCTACAGTATTCAAGGAACAAAGGTAAGGCACATGCTTTGTAAAATACCTGATAGATAAGGTGTAAGCTTAGTGAAGGACAAGTGATACAAAGTAATCTTGGTCTGTGAGGTACCAGTTAGGAAATGTAATAGTGTCATAGTATCGTCTAGACTGTGAAATGTTCTGGGTTTGTGAAACATCCTGAGTGAGGTAATCTGACCAGGTTTGTTGCTAGTGGGTTGATTAAATCTGACTATGGCTATGGTAGTTATTTGATATTTAGGTACTTTAGCTTCATTGAGATTCTAGTTTGATGAAAATTAGCAAGAAACTGGTTATGTATGGTCATATGACTGGTGAGGTATCTTGGTTGTAAGAGTTCACCCAAGATGTGTTATTTTTGTCTGGTCATGGACTTTGCCAAACAAGGTATTACAGTTATGATGCAATGTCTGCCATTTCCCACGCTAGTGAGGTGGCATGTAGAACAGATGACTCAGAGGATAAAGATTCTTATTAGGCTCTTTCCTCTCTTTCTTATTTTGGAATGATGTTGGATGCTTCCTCGCTCTTGCTAAAAATAGCAGACATGTATGAGAGAGAGAAAGAAAAGGTTATGCAATGCACTGTGTCAGAGGATGCATTCTGATATATGAGCAGTAGCTGGTAAGGTTATCTGACCAGGTAATGTATTCTGGCTTGGCAAAATATTCTAGCAGTTGAGGTAGTTGACTTAGTACTCTGGCTTAGTCAGATTGCTCCAGCAGGTGAGATAGCCAATTTGGTCATATTTCTCTGGCTTAGGAAGGTACTCCAGAAGGTGAGGTAGCTGAGTTAGCTATAGAGTTCTGGCTTAGTAAGATGCTAGTGAGTGAAGTACCTTGGTTGAGGCATCCTACTTAAAGAAGGTACCCAAGTAGGTGAGACAGCTTAACTTGGCAAGGTATTGTGGCAGTTAAGGTAGCCTGATCAGATAAGGTATTTGAGTAGCTGAAGTACTCTTTCTTGATAGGGAGGAACTGTGGCAGGTAAGGTGCTTTTGCCAGGGAAGGGGACACTGGTAATAAGGTAGGTGCTCCAGCAGGGTAGATGCTAGCTCATTGAGATACTCTGGAAAGTTAGGCACTTTAGCTAGATAAGGAGATGAGGTACACTGATTAGGTAGGATCTTTGTCAGATGAGGTATTTTTTACTGAAAAAGGTTTTACAGATGAGATACATGACAGGGTAGTATATCTGTCAAAGTACATCCTTATCTTGCAGGAATACCTCACCTGCCATTCAGTCTTACTTAAGAAGCATCCAAAGACATATTATGCATCTTGAATTGTTTATTTATTGTGAGATTGTCTTTAGTACTAAGAATATCCTTAATCCCCTTACAGACAGTTTCATGTTCCCTGGGTGGAGAGTGGTCTGGAGAGGCACCCCTTTGCAAATTTGTTGATTGTGGTGTCCCTGATGAATTGTGGGATGGGAAGGTAAGCAGCTGAACAAGTGCATTGTACTTTTATTATCTCGTTTTGTCTCCATACTTTTCCTTGTAGTCTTTGGTGCCATTTCTAGTCTTTTCTTCAGTTAATTGATTCAGTTAACTTGGCTCAGTAGATTGATATATATCTTAGGTCATTTCATTCCCTACACAAAAGCATTTTTTGTAATGACCTGGTTGTATTACAGCTGTTGTCCTGTCTTGTTAAATGCTTCCCCTTATTATTGAAAACATGGCATTTTATAAACCAGTTTCACCCAAGTTTCAGATGTTACCAGACTCTGTTAACTTGAGGTTACACAGCAGGTGAAAAGTCACCTTTGGTGAGGCTGTCAGCATTAGTTGATGAAAGCATCCTGTGTTTTTTGTCGTATTAACTAGTCTTCTCCATCCGCAGATGACACTGGTGAATAGCACAACATATCTGGAGTCTGTTGCAAAGTACGAATGTGGAGATGACTACTGGTTAGATGGCCCCATGGAACGAGTGTGCCTTGATGATGGCCAGTGGAGCGATGTTGCTCCTGTCTGTGTTTGTAAGTTCCTCTATAGAGGCAGAATGTAAAATGTGTGTGCAGATGCATATGTTTGTTAGAAATCTCATTAGAATTTCAGAAAAAGAGAGCTGCAAGTTAGAGTAGAGGCAGGAAACTGGAACATTTGGTTGAGTTCCCTTGTTTATTCCCATATAAATCTAATGCATCCCGGTGTATTAAGGAAATACATCACAGAAATAATTATAGGAATTTTACTATCAGTAAAAATTTTTTACATTATATACTAAATCAACGATCGAAACTTGCTGTGTGGTATACCAATTCTCAGTAAGGTGAATCTTTCAAATAAGGACAGTTATCATTTCCAAATTTTTTTATGACTTGTTGACAGAAGACTATTAGATTCATAATCAAGATCCAAATCATGTCTCTTCAGTATCATCACAACATTTTCAGAAAATATTGAGTAAATTTAGCATATGTTGCTAAAAAACTGATGTCAGAAGAGATTTTTCTATATTTGGTGATGCTTAAGAATTATGGTTCATTTCTTCTGTACTTAATGCCGTTTTTGTCTGCCTTTCAGTGTTGGCCTGTGAAGAGCCTTTGGTACCACATGGTGGCTATGTAACTGGCTACAGCTTTGATGTACATGAAGAGGTGGAGTATCACTGTGAGTTAGGTCATTTCCTCACTGGTGACAACATCCGTGTTTGCATGCGTGATGGAGAGTGGAGTGGAGAAATCCCAACCTGTACCTGTAAGTCAATAATATTTCCTTTAGTATAACCTGGAGCTCCTCCCTCTCCCTAGGAGTGTTAGGTCTCTGAATGTGTATTATGATGAGAAAGATAAATTTGTATGGATAGTTTTCATTTCACATGAAACAATTGAGTGTTAATATGCAAATGCTTACACGTTGGTATTAATGCGAATTTAGATTATTCATGGAAGAATTTATCCTGTACACTTTTTCCTTTTGTCACACCAAAAGATAAAATTCCTTAAACATTTTGGAATGCCATCCATCCTTTCATCTTATTAAAGACAGCATCATTACTTGAAACTTTCGTTGGAGAATCCTGAATAAGATGTCATGTATGTGAAACAGGTACATTGTACTTGCACTAAGGAATAACTTTGATAATATATCCAGTTTCTGTGTGTTTTAAGGTCCCACCATTGAATTTTCGTAATATGGTTGATGATATTATTATCCAGATGTGGATTATACACTTGGACATGAATTGCCATATGCTAATGCTCTATAGTTTCATGTTATTTACTAGCAACACTTGTTTGATTCTGTAAATATAGTAAATTATCTTTCTTATTGCAGTTGTGGACTGTGGACGTGTTCCCACATTGTCCCGTGGTGATGTCCTATACCTGAATGAGTCAACCTACCTAGATAGTTACTTGCAATATGCCTGCAATAACAACTACCGCCTCATAGGAGAAGATCATCGTGTATGTCGAAGGGATTCCTTATGGAGTGGAGAGGCCCCTAAGTGTGAAGGTAGGAAAGAGAAGACCAGATGTTCATCTATAGAATTTTCTTCATTCTGTACTCTTTTTGAAACAAAATTTCACATATTATTTCCATACCATTTGAAATTCCATTTTCTTAGGAATTCTTTCATTCCTTTTTATATTTCTCTTGAAATTCTTATATTCTATCTGTATTGCCAGAAATACTTTTAGTCTGCTGCCTTTTATATCTGCTTTCTTATTTTCTTACATTTCATGATTATGTATTCTACTTAAGCAAGTTCTGCTACTGTTTCTTTTCTTTAAAACATTCAGTTCCTGTCACTGATATATTTCTTTTATATTGACTGGAATAATGTTTGTGTGAACATATGAAATCAAGTACCTCTTTTTTGTAATGCAAATCTTTTCTTACATTAACTGCAACATACTACAACTACATTTTACCACAGTCAATTTCACTTGTTGACCACATGCTAAGTAAGTGTTGGACTGGAAATTGCTAGAAAATATTTGGGAAGAATTTTGTATGTGGATCTGGAAATCACAAAAGCACTTTCCACTTTCTGGCTTTAAGTAATTTATTTGAGCTGAGAACTATTCAGTATTGTTACTTCTGCAAGTGTATGTTGGTATATATAAAGAGAAAATTTAAAAAAAAGTATAAAAAGAAGGAAAAGGTAGAAAGTAAAACTGAAAATGGGAAAAAGAATTGCAGTCAATTTGTCAAAGGAGGCATGGTAATCAGAAAAACATTACTGTTCTTATTCCCCTCTTAGGTTCATATAGTATCATCATGGATAAAGCAAGTTGCTTTGGCTTTCTCTCAAAAAAATGAATTGCTTCTTTGTAGAAATTAGTAACACTGGAAGGATAATACTATTCATACACACATCTTGATGTTAATGAATATTACAAAGTGTGATCTCCCCACCCACAGAGATCCGATGTCCTGAACCTGAACTCCCACCAAAAACTAAAACCACCATCACCGGCAATGACCGACGCATGTTCACCACTGTTTATCGTAGACGTGAACATGTCACTCTCGATAACACGTACAGGTATTGAACCTCTCTTAAGTATACCTTCATCTTTGCCTGTAACATTGCACTGAACTTTGTCAATATCTTTTCATCCATAACTCACATCATACTTATAAATTTATGAAAGTTTTGGTTGATCATAGTTTGATTTCTCTACACTTAACGTGTTCCTTCTTTCTTAATACACTGAAGCAAGTTCTTTCCTTGTACATTTTGAATGTTGTTTCGCCATCTGTATCAGTTCTTTAATACAGAAGCAGGCAAAATCCCTAATTTAGCAAGCTGCATACAGAGCTCTTCATATTACATAAGGTCACATGACAGTTTTAGTGTTCAGTGGTAAGTTAAAATGAATAAAGGGAAATCCTCAGCACTAAGCTCTATGATAAGATGTTAACCCTTCAACACTCTATCCCTCCAAGCTACTCTTCTGATTCTTTCCCTGTGTATGAAATCAGGTTGAAATTTCTGTTGGTCACACTGAAAAAGCTGTGTAGTGCTGTCATAAGAACTTAACAGTGTTCAGATTTTATGCACTTCAACAAAGAGTAAGTAGCTTATACAGTTATATATATATATTATTCTAAACTATTTTATGGGTCGTATGTTTGTATTTTAAGTGCAGGATACTTTTCTTGAGGAATTTGTTTTTAGAACTCCCCAAAATACTCTGATTTAAGAAATTTTCACATCCTTATCATCGTGAAGCTTCAAATTGTTTCCTCATTGGATTGGACTGTCATTGTTTATCACCTCTACAAAATTACTGAACAATAAGGCAAAGTGGGGTTTCAGATTCTGCAAGTGTTCAAACCTGAATGAATGTTTTCTAACAATCCTTGCACTCTCTTGTTGTATCCCTGCCACCAAAGCATTACGGATCTTAAATAAAGTCAGTTCAAATGTTGTATTAAGAGCACCATTCATCCCTCCAAAGTGCTAAAATTGGTGTTCCATGAAAGTGATATATAATGGATGTATCCAATCGGGTGTGATAGAGGTGAGACCACGGACAAAAGATACTAGAGGAATAGAAATAGTGTGTGGTGTGAAAGTTCAAAGGTAAAGAAAAGGTTGAGTGTGTTGATATGGTTGAAATGACTGGTAACTTGAGAACTTAGATGTTTGTACCAGATCACTAAGGAGGGAAAACAAATGGTCTCATCTCCATCATGATCACTTAGATTTGAGCCTAGCTATTCTTTGTGGAACACATTAAAATCTGCATAAAGGATATCTCTATGTTGATGTGAAGAGAGCAGTGCCTCATGGTAGGTCAGTTAGCTTTAGAGTTGTACTTATAGTTGGAGGAGTTGGAATGTATGTGTGTTAAATGAAATATAAAAGTAAAGTTATTGAGGGTACAGATATTTTGAACCAGATAGTTTTAGTTTGTAAAACTCAAGATCCATAAAGAGTTTTAAAACTACAGTTAAGCACACACATTGCCCTTTGAATGCAAATATTGGGAGAGTATACTGGAGACTTCATAATGAGAACACTTGGGTTTCATAAAGTAGATTAGGTTTGTAAGTACACAGGTGGTGTTCAGTGGTTAGGAGGTTGTATTTGAGACCATGAACATTGCAGGAGAGAGAGAGAGCCAGGTTGAGCAGTGTTGGTAGAGGTGAGGGTTCAAGTCACTTAATGTTGGTCAAGGAAGCCCTAGGAACCATTTAGTTCTCCTCAACCAGTAGTGCTGTTCCAACTTAGCACCAGGAATATTGTTTAGATGTGTTTTGTTTGAATTATTATGAAAATTTGTGATTAAGAACAGTCATCCAAGTTACAGGTTATCAAGATTTGTGACTGTGTTACATTGATACTGTGTTGAACAGTGAAATTACAGAGCTATATATATTCTCATATATCAGTGCATACAGAAATGCAGCTGGAAATTTGACTTTTTGTCATTATATGACAGTAATAAAGGCTGTTTGTTGTACTTCATATCTGTTTCTAATCTTAGTCTCCAGACCCAACTTTGTGGAGCCTTTTCAGATGCATTACATCTTATACCTATAATACCATAACCTTAGGATCCAGACTAGAAGATCCTTCATAAATGCTTACTGTAACGTGCACTTCAGGTCCACTGGTCCCTTTTTCCTTCAAGTATGCACTCATTCCAGGAGCATATATGCCAAATTATTTTAATTTGCTGTCACCCATATTTGAAAGACCTGGCCCTTATTACACAACCAGGGCTTTTAATTTTGTTGTTAATGTTGTTGCGCTTCACATAAAAAAGGCAATTGTTTCCTTGTCACATATTTTTTTGTATACATGTATGTGTGTTGGCCTGATGAGTTTGTATTACATAATTTGTATGATTTGATTGAGAAAATTTGAACTGTAGACTAATACAGTTTACTGTTGCAGAGTTGGAAGTGTGGCTACATACCGATGTGATCGAGGCCATGTGGTGGATGGTCAAAGCATGCGGACCTGTTTGTCTAATGGCACCTGGAATCACAAACCCCCAACTTGCAACTGTAAGTACATTTACTTTATGTGTTAGAATAAGTTCATTCATAAAAATTAGATACGTGTTATGTTATGCATTATAGAAAATGCAAAACACTAGTATTCAGAAGTGTACCGTTTTTGGATGTCATTAAGAGATTTGTAGTTATGGTCAGTACAGTTTCCATGTGTGTAATGTAAATGCTGGTATTGCATTTAGGAATCAGTGGCAGTTTTTACAGTACACTATAGTCTGAGAAACGTTGTCGATTTGGCTGTTAAATTGGTAACGCAATGACACCTGCCTTCAGTGCAAGAATTATAAATGAAAAAATGAGGGTGGATTATAAACAAGGGAGAAGTATGAAAGTAGAAGCAGAGCGTAGTAGAGAAAAACAAGAGGCAAGGGGAAGTGGTGAAACAGAAATATTTGAAAGAATCTGCTGTAAGGCCTGAGAATGGGCAGACCACTGAGTAAAGCTCCATCTCATAACAGAAAAAACTTTATTCTTTCCAAGGGTGACCAAAATAGAGCACAGTATTCTGATCTTGCTAGGATTCATGTCATGCAGTGCATATTTTTACCAGATGCTGCAATTTGTTGTACTGTGGATGAAAAGCTGCCTTTGTTGAGGCTTGTATCTTTGTCAGTACATAGATGAAAAGGTGTACAATCATATTGAGCAACTTGTCATTCCAAAGGTGCCCATCATTTCCCTGCTTCTAATTGCAACACAACCTTGAAGCTGCAAAGGCCTGTAGTAGGGGTTCTGGAGTCATATAATTAACTAATTTTTCATATTCTAAGAATCTACGTTTACTATAGAGTCCCACTGCTTGGGGAAACTCATGTGATGACTGACAATGATTTCCACCATTTGGAGACATTTTGTAATGATAATTTTGGTTAGACACATTAGTTAGAGGACATATATTCTTAGAGCAGTATGGAAAGATTTTTCAGAATAAGCTATTGGACATAAACTTATAAAACAAATGTATGTATGAACTGGTTAGAATAAGTTTTTATTAATATATGCTATGAATAACATCCAGATGTGGACTGTGGGCTGCCTGAGACTATCAACCCTGGCACTTTCCGCCTGTTGAGCAATTCCACTAGTTATGGCTCTCAAGTGTCGTATGAGTGTACTGAAAATTGGAAGCTGGAGGGCCGCATCCGGCGCTTCTGCCAAGCCAATGGCACTTGGGTTGGGGAGACACCAAAATGTGTTGGTGAGTATCATGCCAGCTGTTCATTGAAAAATTTACGCATTACTGAATAGCATGATTTTTGGTAGATGCCCATTATTAAATAAGAAGTGGGCGCTTTCTGACAATCTTTCTTAAATGGAAAACATAAAAATTGAATTACCTCATCCCCTCGAGTGTGAGCAGAAAGGGGTCACATATGAAATAAAGTAGAGAGTTATCTGATATTGGTTGTTGTTTAGCATATCTCTCAAATTTTGACTTATCCATAAGTTAATAAATCTCTATTGGCTTTATTACTCATATTTGGCTTTCCTTAAACTGAAATTCAGTGTGTGTATGAAGAGCTGTCTTTAATCATTTTGTATTGCATTAGAGTTAAGTAAATGTAATCTCAAGTACTACTTGTTTATGGTAATTGTGATTCATGGTGACAAGTGTAGTGCTTTTGTCTTTGATAAGTTATCATTACATTTAAAAGCAGTATTTTGAAAAAAGTATCTGATAGCTTTTTTTTGCATCAGTCTCATTATTATATATTTCTTATGTTCTTCATTGAAAGCAGTGCTAAATATGGAGCATTTTGCCCTAAGATTTTGCTTGCTATGCATTTTTGTACTTGGAATTGCAGAAAACACATTAGCAGTGCTCAATTCATGTAATGTTAGTTTTACTTTTCACATATGAAAAGAATGAGGGTTGAATGAGTGTACGGGATCACTAGCTGCACGTTGAATTGTTGAAAATATTCTACGAATGTTTTACTTACAGCATTTCAAAAATAGCTTGATATATTGTAAATGGAAGATGTTTGTTTTCATTTTATTTTGTTATCAAATAGAATTAATGATCTGTAATATTAGTCAGTACATTTGAAAACTTGGAAGTCAGAATGCAACTTATAGAGGAAGCACGGGCAAAAGATTCTAAGAACCACTTACATTGTCATACTCGGTACTGAATCTATCACATTATACTGCTGCCCCCAATGAATATTTATATAACCTACCAACAGAGGTGCTGTGTCCAGATCTAACAGCAGACCTGAGCGAGGCATTATCAGTGGACCAGGGTGACCTTCGGGTGGGAACTGTAGCTACATACTCCTGTGAGGTGGGACGCACTCTTGTTGGGAAGGTTACCAGGGAGTGCCGCACACATGGCATCTGGTCTGGCACTCAACCCAGATGTGAATGTAAGACTTCTTTGTTTTACTTTTTATGTTCTTTATTAGTATTATATAATGAGCCAATTATGTATCCCCAGGACTCCTTTTATGGGGATGTTGCAGATCTGAGGCTGAGCTTCACATGGGAGTAGGGTAAGGTGGGTTCCTCTTGGTTGGGACAGTTCCCCAATGATGCTATACTTCATACCTTGTCAGAGGTCATTTTCCACTTACGGTGTTACCACTCACAGGCAGATCCTAGGAATAGTTAATATATTTATTTATTTATTAATCTTTGTCACTGTCTCCCATGTTTGCGAGGTAGCGCAAGGAAACAGACAAAACAATGGCCCAACCCACCCACATACACATGTATATACATAAACGCCCACACATGCACATATGGATGAAGGCTGCCTTTATTCATTCCTGTCGCCACCCCACCACACATGAAATGACAACCCCCTCCCCCTGCTGTGCGTGAGGTAGCGTTAGGAAAAAACAACAAAGGCCACATTCGTTC
>JAUUDZ010124982.1:5286-19173 GCA_032361705.1 Panulirus versicolor
CCTCCTACAATTCGTTACACTGGAAGTGAGAAGTCACATTTGGTGAGAATGTATTATTGGCAATGGAGTAGTGTCATTTAGGTCCTTCTTGCTCCAAAAGAGTCTATACCTGCCCCACTACTGCACAGCCTGCAGGAACCCCATACAAGGGGGTCTAGGATAGTATAATAATGATCATTTATCTGCTATCATCACTTTGTTCCCAATTCAATGGTGGATCATGTTTACAGCCTCTGCAACACTGCTCTTTACTCCCCAACTCATTTTCTTTTTACATCAACAACCCATGTCCAGAGCATCAAAGTAAAACATGAACTTCTGCACTTAAAATGTACTCACTCTTTCACTGCACACTATGCTGATTTATCAACCGAGATCAAGATTTCCATTCATATTTTCATACACAAAATGCTTTCATTGTATTCAATCCCCATCATTCTTCTAATATCATCTCGACCATTCCTTGCTATAGTCAAATATCTCATTACATTAGTCTATCTCTTTCTGCTTTACCTCTCCTCCCAGTAAGTATCATTTATGGTACTGTAATATATCTTGTTAACCCACCTACAATGCTATGTGTTCTATATGAATCACAAGGGAATGAAGTCAGTGTTATAATGATGGTATGTAACTATGTTCAGTGTTATATGCTTAAGAAGTGTGCCATTTGATCTGAGGCTGATAGTTCTCTTAAGGCATTTCACTACTTGCTGAAAATGTATTGCAGCTCCTGAACAGATAAACCTATGGGGTGGAGGTAAGTGGAAGGTGAAATTTCATCTTTTGTTATCCACACTTAATTGACTGCCTAATAACTGGACTGCCGAATAACTCAAACATTTAAAGGCTATGTCTTTCTAGTACATGTATCTAATGCAGAGTTACCATAAAATCTGACTTGGTTACTAAACTGCAAGGTATATACAAATCCTTCCCAGGATCATAGTCAAAATGAGCTTCGACATGTACTGTACCGTTAGACTGATTTTTGGCCAGGTGTTTGAAGGAGGTTGTACGCCACTTAGAATTATAATGAATGTCAATGTTCCAGTCATGCCTGCAACATGAAGACAAATATATCAGTGTTAAACTCATAAAAAGAGAAACAGCCCACATAAAAAAGAACAAAAAACTTTAAAATTTGCACAGTAAAAATTGATTGTACATACAAACTCCATAGAAAAAAATATTATTCCAGAAGATATCAGACTTCAAAATGTTTAATGGATATTCCAGCAGAAGAAACTACCACAAGGAGTTTGGTATCCCTATCTATTTGCTAGTCTGTAAAGTAGGGGTTGAGGACCACAGTTTTTAAAACATTCCCAAAGAAGATGCATAGGGCCCCAGGGGAAAAGCCCCATACCAACAACTGCTTTTGACAAGGATGCAAGTTTGTAAGGGTGAGAAGAATGTGAAAGTAATAAATGTTGTGCAAGAGGACAGTAAAACAAAAATCAAATTGGTTTACAAATGACAAAGGATAAGAAGTAATGGGATCTTAGGGTTAAATGGACTTAAATGATGATAAGGTTGTGTCGTTTAAAGAGGTAGTTCATTGCAAGTGTATAACTGAGATTACTGCTTGCAAAATTCAAGTATGAGATGTTTAAGTTTACAGTAAAGGCTGCACATGCATAATGTAATGATAAAGATGAGGAGGTTAATCCTAAGCCAGTAGTAATGACTTTCGTATTCATCCCTGCTTACAAAAAGAAATCGATAAAATGACAGACTATCACCTAGAAATAAGAAAAAATAATCAAAAAGTACCTTTACTCAAAAATACTTTTAGGTTAGGCCTTGTCTGCTTCTGAGTTAAAGACAGAAGGGAGAGTTGTTAAGACATCTTAAGTTCAAACTAAGAAAGAAGAAGGTAGAGATGTTGTATATTTCCATTAGTTTGGTTTCACATTTTATTCACTTCATTCTCAGGCACAGCAATGGTGATGAATAACATGAATATATGAAGAAAATATTATACTACATTCAAGACATACAGTGTGATGAAAGAGAGTATCTGATACTGTAAGTCTGGCTTCTTTCTTTTATCTTGAACTTAGTCTCAAGCTCCACTCATGCTCACAAAAGTACCATAAGTGAGTGGCAAATAACATGAATGGGTGAATATGTTGGAAATGAAATGTATGAGGACAATAAATGATGTCAGAAGGGTTGATCAAGTAAATAATAATTAGGCAAGAAAGAGATGTGGTAATAAGATGAGTATGTTTTAGTGCCAAAATAGTTTGGACATATGGAGAGAATAAGCAAGAAGTTGACAAAAAGGATATGTGTCTCAGAGGTAGGGGAAACTGAACTGGAGATGAAAGAAAGTATGCGAATAAGATTCTGAGTGCTCAGGGGCCTGAACATGCAAAAGGGTGAAAGGTATGTATGGGATAGAGAGAATTGGACTGATGTGACATATAGGAGGAAAAATGCTGTTAAGAGACCAAACCAAAGCATATGAAGCAAATGGGGAAAACCAAGGAAAGATTCATGAAGCCAGGTTGTGGTTAGGGGGTTGCTGTTTCAGTGCATTACACATGACAGCTAGAGAATGGATGAGTGAATAAGGCCTTTTCTTTATATGTTCCTGGTGCTACATTGGTATTACAGGTAATGGCAAACAAGTATGAAAAGAAATTTAGAAATTTTACCATGCAAACACTAAAAACAAGTGTGAGGGAGAGTAGCTGGCATGTGTGGGGAGGAAATTTCTTTGTAATACAATAACATGGAATGGAAGTGACATTAATTTTGAGTGGATCTCAGAACTGTATAAGGAAACATGGAATGGTAGATGTCTACCAGATGGCTGGACAAAGGCTATTTTGCTGCATTAAGGTAGTAAAGTGAGCATAGCTGGCAAGGTATATGAGAGAATAGGGAATAATTGCATTAAGAGGATTAAGTGAACCCCATAAAGGTGAAGAATATGATAAGTTTACAAATGGACGAATGGTGTACACTAGATACATGCACTTAGATATTTAGTGGAAAAAGTCCTAGATAAAAAGAAGAGTGATGAATAAACTAAAAGATTCTAGCACCTTATATCTATCTATATCTCCAATGCCCATTCCCTCCAGGACCTCCCATCAACGGGGTGGCCATGGCAAAAGAGTCTCCACTTATCCTTGTCCTTACATGCCTCCCTCACATACACTATTCAATGCATTCTTCCCCAATTTACCTCCCTTCAGTAATACTCCACTCTTTTTATAAATTCCACACAATCAAATCAAAACAACAAGTAAACAGGTAAGTTCTAAAGAAAAAATCTCCCTCCTCGCGATAGGCCACTGTACTTCTATCCTTTTCCTTCCATCCTCCAAACCCACACATGTAACAACCGCTGCTTCACCTTCTCCAACATTAATCAGTTCTTCAAAATATTCTTTCCATCTTCCTTTCACTTCCTCCTTTCTAATTATCTATATCTCTGACACCCATTTCCTCTGGGAATTTCCTCAAGGAGGCAATGGCAAAAAGGGTCTTCATAAATGGTGAACCCCAGTGTCATTTCTTAGCCTTTAATGCCTCACCCTTAATAGGCTACTGGCAGAGGGCAACTCCAGTACAATGTTTCATCCTTCTGATTCAGCAACTCTCTTAATTCCCACTCTACATCTTACATCTACCTTTCCTTTTTCTCCTTCCAGTGCAATTTCCTATTTTCCCAAAACAATTCACTCACTTTCTTCCAAAATCTTCATTTACTCTTTCTTTGATTTCCTCTATCAGCCTTTTAACACTTTCCTGACACAGTCATCCCTCCCCCTCAACTGAACTTCCACTGGTACATTCCTTTCAAGCAATCTACCACATGCCTTTCTTCTCTTCTGAAGCATTTTCAATCTCATCTGTCCACCATGCATTTCCAATTCTATTATCTCACAATCCTGCATCCAACTACTAATTCTGCAATCTTTACTGTTATTTCTCTAAACATTTTAAAAACCTCTTTCACATATGTCTGCAGCCCTACACTTACTGCATTTTCATCTAAACAATCTGCCATCCTTCTTTTATATTCCTCCTTGAATTGTTTCTGATTCATCTTCTCCCTTGCCCACACTTTCACCCCTCCATTCTTCCTTATGCCATACCTCCACTTCTCCTTGATCCTTACTAACACAAGCACTGCAAAATGGTCAGAATCTCCAAATATCCTCTCACAACTCTGGCATCTAGCACAACCTTTCATCTAATACCACATAATCAATCAAGCCCCTTTGTTCTTCTCTTTCATCATTTCTCATCTATGTATATCTGTTAATCATCTTGTGCAGAGAAAAGGTGTTTGTAAGGAATCAATCCCTCTCAGTACTGATATCCACAAGATACCTTCCATTCTCATACACCATCTATTCTTACATATGCACTATTCCCATAATAAAAACTCTGACAGCATTCCATAAGCCTTCCAAGAACACCACAGAGAGCTGGAACTTCCTAAATAGTTTTCCCTCCTTATTTCACCATGTGCATTTCCTAAATCTTTCTTCAACACTTTTCTACACTACCCAACCCTTTCCAAAATCCACCTTGTTCTCCACCTGCAAGGGGTTCAGTATTCCTTTTAAGTTATGATCCTACCAAATACCTTATATCACTTTCGTTTTCTTTATCCTTGTAAAATGGAACAATTAGTAGTAGTTGGTAGGTACCCAGTGAACATGGAGGTATATTACTAGTACTAACCACCTGGGTACTGGAAGGGTCAGAGATGGCCGTGTAATAAGCAAGCACCTCAGTGGTTGTCTAGTTGCACTCCTTTGACCCAAGTAGCTGTCTTTTCTTTCGGTCTCACACATACATGGAATGCTGGCATTCTGTCCACATACATACAATCTCTCCTTGTCAAAGATAACACTTGACAACTATTAACTCATGCAACCTATTCTATTAGATTTTCCTACCACAAGCACTATGCCTTAGCCTTGCCATTCTTCCCTTCATTTGTTACAGACATTCTCTAATCTGTGTTTCATATCAATGTACAGGAGTGGATATCAAGTGTCCAAGTAAGTAGTCACAGCTGCCTTTACCCAGTGATGAACTCCTTTGCTTCTGGGGAAGCCAACATGAGAAGCAACCTAGCCAAGCTTTATCATGTCAACCAAACATTAGTCCAAAGCAAGCCTGGACTTCCTTCACCACTTTGTGTGATGAGTTCAATTTGCTGACAGCTGGCAAAACATTCCTTTGTCATTTTTTTCAAACTTCACCACCTCTTGAATCAGCAAGGTAGCACTGGGAGCAGATGAAAATATGGCCTTATTCACACACATCCATTCTCTAGCTGTTATTTACAGTGAACTGAAAGCCACTGCCTTCTAATTCACAAACAGGCCCCATTAATCTTCCCATGGTTTGCCCTGATCACTTAATATGCCCTGGTTCAATTCACCGACAGCATCACCTTTATACTACATTGTTCCAATTCACTCTATCCCTTGCATATCTCGCATCCTCCTGCATGTTCAGACCTTGGGCACTTCAAGCATTTTTCACTTCATCCTCCTATCCCCTCTTTGGTTTTCCCCTTTTTCTTGTTCCCTTTCCTTCTGACATGTATATTCTCTTAGCCATCCCTCTTCACTCATCCTCTCCATATGTCCAAACAAGTTTGGCACACGCTCTTCAACTGTCTCATACATACTCCTTTTACCACCACAACTCTCTTAAGCCCCTATCAGTATATTCTCTTAGTCATCCCTCTTCACTCATCCTCTCCTTATGTCCAAACAATTTTGGCACATGCTCTTCAACTGTCTCATACATACTCCTTTTCCTACCACACCTTTCTTAAGCCCCTATCATTTCTTATTCGATTAACCCTCCTAACCCCACATACTGTCTCCAAGCATTTATTTTCCAATATTTCCTCTACAATCTACACTCCTGCTATGGTGCTGTGATATCCTCTCACCCACATGCCAAGAAATCTATCTAGGGGATTTGATGATTCTCCAAATGGAATGGTTGAATTTCTCATATACAGATTTTTTCTTTTTAGGGGTGGGGTGAGGTGGGGGTAAAGCTCTCTTGTACTCCATTCTCAGTGATCTAGAGCAAATTATCATCCACTCTACCCATGTTCCTGATCACTGTGACCAATTTCCTAATATTCCAGTTTTGTTTTTAGCCTCTAATCCTTTGCACTGTTGCTACACTATTTCACTCCCAACCGTATTCATCTGACCACACTCTATTTCAGTGATACCTCCCCCCTTAATAGTCCTTCCAACAATAATAACTTACGAAAATTCTTTTTTGACTCTCCTGGGCTATATAACTCTTATGTGGTGCTGCCTGTTTCTAGAAAATGCAAAGCAGAAGGCATTTTGCAGGAATGGAAACATATATCCCCTTTTCCTCCAAGACAACCTCTTCTTCCAATCCTTGGTTCAACCATTCAGGCAAGGGATCATGCATACAGGTTTTGGAAAACTCTCCTTCCTCTGACTCCCAATCAGCATTCATTACTTCCTGTAATCATTGCAAGTATGTTATCCATGAGGCAAAGTATTCCTTATTCAAAGGAAGTGTGATAACCTCTCCTCTTCATCCACTGATAGGTCTTTCTGGTCTTTAGCCAAGGGCATCATTAACAAATTCAGTTGCTCCACCTTTCCTTGATTTTCCATTCTTATGGTACTATAGCTGTCCTTCCCACAGACAAAGCAACTCTCTGGTTCTTGTTTCTCCTCTAACTCTGCCTTGGATGACTCTCACATTCCTTCACCCCTCGATACTCCTCTTATTACTATACCCCCTCATAATCTTTTTACAAATTGACCAAAGAGCACATCTCTCTCTGGACAAAGCAAGGCTTATGGTATTAGAGGAGTGTGCTTCTGAACTTTCATCTGTGCTTGCCCATCTGTTCCATTTCAGTTTCAAAATCAGAACTTTTCCTTCTCTTGGAAGCGTGTTGGTATATCCTATTCTTAAGAAGGGTGACTGTTCTAACTCCTTTATCATACTGTTGCTTTGACATCTACTACTTCCAAAGTCTTCGAATTTGAACCTCTGCTCAACTCCCATAACCTCAGGCATCTTGATCACCAGTATGGCTTCTATAAGGTGAGATCCTATCTTACTAAAATCTGGTCAGATCCCTTAAAGATTTTGGGGAATCCTAAGAAGTTGCCCCCAACATATCCAAAGCTTTTGACAGTTTGTGGCATCAGGGTCTCATCTCTAAGCTCACCTCTGGTTTCTCTCCCTCACTTTGCTTCCTCTCAAGCCGATCTATCTCCATGGTTGTTGATGGATCAGCCCCTCCCCCTTTTCCCATCAACAGCAGTGTCCCTCAAGGTTCTATTCTGTCTCCTTCACTTTATCTCCTTTGTACACTTTTTCTCCTTTATATCAATGATTTCCAGTGTTCTAAAAATAACCAAATGCACTCATCCGCTGAAGACTCAACACTGCATTCCTCCACATCCTTCAATTCTGCTCATCTTTCTCTCACTTAATCAGCATTCTATTTTGACAAAACTTCCTTAAGAAACTAAGATTTGGACAGAACATCTCAGTAAGGTAGACAAAATCTGGTTATGTTTCTTACCATCTAGATCCAGTTTCTGCTCATCTCTTGCAATTATCCTCTATCCTTCGATGGGTCTGTAATTCCAGCTTTTAACCTAATGATCATATTTGGTATTACTGTGACATCTACCCTATCTTGGAAAGCCCACATTATGGAAATAGCTAAATCTACCTATAAGAAACTGGGAGTCCTGTTTAGATGTTGAAATTTCTTTTCTCTTGAATAATTACTCAATTTATTCAAAGGATTGATCCATCCTTGTATGGAGAACTGCTTTTATGTCTAGGACAGTTCTAGCTCTGCATCCTTACTTGGGAGAGCTAAGTTGAAAGCAGCCTGACTTGTCAACCCTCCCACGTTAATTTCGAAACTTGACTAACTTCCCCTATACTGCAAACTTAGGTTCACTTTTCCTCTTATTTACATATTACTTTGGTTTTTGCACCTGAAAGCTGGTTGCTTTTGTGCTCCCAGCACTAGCTAAACTGCAAAATACTCAGCAAGCTGCTGCACGTGATTACTGTAAGGCTGTTGGCAATTCCGAGGTGGACTATATTGATAACTGTTTCTTTTCCTACGCCTCAAAGCTGTAAAACTCTCTATAATTTCATGTCTGTTTCAATAAGCTATAACCTGGCACTTTTTAGAAAAGGTTTTCACTTCCCTCAAAAATTGTAAATACTTTCTTTCCCTTCTTTTCTTTTTCCTTTTCATTAACCTAAAAAAACTTTATTTATTCTATCAACAGTATATCTCTGATGCTCGTTCCCTCCAGGAACTCCTATCAAGGGGTGGCCATGGCAGAAGAGTTTCCACTTTTCCTTGTCCTCAAATGCCTCCCTCCCATACACCATTCCCCACATTCTTCCATTTCTCTCTCTCCAGTATTCTTCCACCCTATTTGCCCATGTCTCAGGTGGTCTTCCTCTCAAACCAACCCTTTTAACTGCACTATCATATGCTCTCATTATAAACTCTCAGTCTTGCATTCTTTCCACATGCCCAAACCATTTCAAAGTATTACATTTCACCCACTCTACAATTCATTCCCTTTGTATTCCCTGCCATACCACATCTCTCATACACCCCTTCGGTTTTTTCTTCATTCCATCTAGTCACACCACATGCTCTTCTCAAATAGCTCATGTCCACAATTTGGATCCTTGAACCCTATGACTCATTCCATGTCCAAGTTTTGGCTGCATAGGTCTGGGTTGGGAAGACTACATTGTCCTTGAATCCTCCACTCACTTCCATACTTACACCTCTACCTTCATTTTTCTATTAAGGGACCCAATGATTTTTCTACTCTGTACTTCTTTTTCCCTTATCTCTCCTTCCATATCACCAAACTTACCCAAGATAGCTCTTAAATACTTAAATTCTTTCACCACTCCCAGTCTTTCTCCCCTATATCCAAATCACAATTTAGTACGCTTTCTTCTTTCACTCTATGTGGTTTGACAAAATCCATACTTTTGCTCTGCTTCCTTTCAAATGCCATTACTTTACTTTAACTTGCATTTAACTTCAATTGCCTATGCTTACACACATCATAAAACACACTTACAACCTTCTGCACTCCTCCTCACTTTCAGCAAACAACACATTACCATCCACAAACAGGCTTGCCACTAGCCACCATATCTCACTAGCACACTCCATCTCTGCATCCATTTTTACCTACTTTTGCTTCCATCTTTCTTATCACTCCATCCATATATATATATATATATATCAAAAAGTCACAGTGACATTAAACAGCCCTGCCTCATACCTACATGTATACCAAAGCTTTTGCTCAACTCTCCATTCACTCTTACACATGCATTTGCTTCTTTACAGAAGGCTTTCACACAATCCAACAGTTGTACCCCTGACCCATATATCATTGACACATCCCATAAAGCATTCCACTTAACTCTGTCATATTCTTTCTCCAGATCCATAAAAGCTACATACAACTTCTTACCTTTCCCTAAATACTTTTCCATGGTCACCTTTACCACAAAAATCTGATACACATCCCCATCCTTTCCTAAAATCCCCTTGCTCTTCACTTATTCTGCATTCAGTCACTTCCATCAATCTGTCAATTAATATTCTTGCATGCATTTTTCCTGGTAAACTAAACAGACATTCCCCAATAATTGCTACCTATATATATCCTTCACACCTTTTCTTTTGAATAAAGGAACAATAATAGCTTTCATCCAAACCTCAGACACAACCTTCTGTTTCCATGCTAAATTACATATATGATGCATCCACTCTATAACACTTTCTCCATACTTCAGCATTTCAGCCATAATCTCATCCACTCCAGGTGCCTTTCCTACCTTCAGCCTCATTGTTGCCCTTCTTACCTCCCTCTTTGCTATGGGCCCCTGCACTTGTGTCTGCTTTCTTCCCTCCTCCATACCCATGCATGTAACAACTGCTGCCTCTCCTTCTCCCACATTCATCAGTTCTTCAAAATACTCTTTCCATCTTCCTTTGACTTACTCCTTTTGATTCAGCAATTCCCCTTCCTTACTTCTCACATGACCATTTCCACTCTCACATCCACCTATTTCTTTTTTCACTTCCTTCCAGTATAGTTTCTCATTATACCAAAACTTTTCCCTTAACTTTCTTCCAAAATCTTCATCCACTCTTTCTTTGCTTTCTTCTTCTATCAGCTTCTTAACATTCCACTTACATATTTTGTATTCTTCCCTCCCCTTTTGCTGAACTTCCTCTGGTATACTCCTATTGAGCAATCTACCACATGCCTTTTTCTTCTCTTCCACAGCATTTCTAATCTCTTCTCTCCACCATGCATTGCCCTTTCTATTCCTGTATCTCACTACCTTTTATCCAACTAATGACTCTACAATCTTTACTAGTATTTCACTAAACATTTTAAACACCTCATTCACCCACGCCTGTATTCCTACATTAACTGTGCTTCTCATTATTCAGACATCATTCAAAATGCTAATACTTTTATTTTCTCTTGTAATCTTTCAAAATCAACAACATCTAACACTAGCTACATAGTCATCAATACCTGAATGTGCACTTAAGGCCATTTAGCAATAATAAATATTTCTTTTGTCGATGCCATCCCACTCTGGTTGCTCTATAATGCCATTCTATAAAAGCAAGGGAAAATAAGTGAAGGTCTGAATTACAGATGCTCAAGTTTGTTGGGTGCACTTAGAAATTCATATAGGTGAGTGACGACCAAAGGGTGTTGGCTTGAACAGAGCATCACATTGGGGAAAAATAGTGTGGTTTCAGGAGAGGCAAAGGATGTGTGTAAATCACGTGCTGGTTTTGATTAATCTGACTAAAACATAAGAGAGAGAAACGGAGGGAAATGTACATAAATATGAATCTGGGGAAAGCATGTGACTGAGTTGATAGAGATGCATTACGGAAGGTGTTGAGCATATATGGTATCGGAAGAAAGCTACTTACACCGACATGAAATTTTACTAAGAGAGTACGACAAGTGTGTGAGTAGAGAGAAAGGTGAATAACTCCATATGAATATTGGTCTGCACCAAGTGTGTATGATGTCATCAGGCAGTTTATTTGTTAATGGACTGAAAGGTAAAGGAGGTAAATTTGAAAGTTATGGTGAAATGGTCGGGTTTGAGGCCTATTGAGGTTGAGGTTGTAAGGTAATAAGTCAACTGCTGTTTGCTGATGACACAGCTCTTATAGCAGATTCATGCAAGAAACTTCAAAATTTTGCTTCTGAATTCAGGGGTGCATGTG
Source organism: Panulirus versicolor (assembly GCA_032361705.1). Lineage (NCBI taxonomy): Eukaryota > Metazoa > Arthropoda > Malacostraca > Decapoda > Palinuridae > Panulirus > Panulirus versicolor. The sequence goes on from JAUUDZ010124982.1 coordinate 16,625, forward strand.
TAAAAGGTGAAAGCTGAGAGTTAATGTGAATAAATGGAAGGTTATTAAGTTTAGCAGTGGAGAGAAAGGCTGGCTGGAGTGTTTGAATGGACAGAACCTGGAAGAAATGGAAAGTTTTAGATACCTGGGAGAGGATATGGCAGTGACAACAATGATGGGAGTTGAAGTATGCCAGAAGGCAGGTCAGTGGGGGTAAGGATCTGGACACAATGAGGACTTGCAGAACCAAGTCAACCTCTGTGAGGGCAGTTATTGGTTTATTTGATGGTATAGTAACCCCCTTTAGTGTAGCATGGATGTGAGGAATGGGCATGAAAAAATCTTTGCACATTAAATGTCTGGGGAAAATATGGACTTCCAAAGTATGGCAGTTAGCTTTGCTGACCGTGATGTATTCACAGGCTGCATGGGGTCAAGTGCACTGTTTTTGAAATGTAGTTGGAGTTGTTGGTCCAGAGTCATCACCGTTGTTTATCCTCCCCAAGGGGTTGGTCAATAAAACAGGTACCTCGCACAGGCTAGGGAAGAAAGAATTCTACCTCCATATTCCTAGCGTGTTGTAGAAGGCTACTAAAGGGGGAAGGAAGGGGTAGGGGGGTTGTGTGTGGAAACTTTCCCCTTCTAGCATTTCAATTTCGAAAAGAGAAAATGGAAGGAGCTAGATGTGGAGTGCTCATCCTCCTCAAAGGCTCAGACTGGGATGTCTGAATGTATGTGGATGTAACCAACATGAGAAGAGAGAAGAGATAGGTAGTATGTCTGAAGAAAGAAACTTGGATGCTCTGTCTCTGAGTGAAACAAAGCCCAAGAGTAAAGGGGAAGAATGGTTTCGAAATATCTTAAGAGTAAAGTCAAGGGTTTGTGACAGGACAAGAGCTATGGAAGGAGTAGCACTTCTCCTGAAGCAGGAACTATGGGGGTGTGTAACAGAATGTAAGGAAATAAATTCTAGATTGATGTGGTTAAAACTGAAATTGGATGGCGAGAGATTGGTGATTATTGGTGCTTATGCACCCAGCCATGAGAAGATCATGAGAGACAACTGTTTTGGGAGCAGGTGAGAGATTGCATCAGCAGTTTTAGCGCACAAGACCAGGTATTAGTGATGGGTGATTTGAATATGAAGGTGAGTAATGTGACAGTTGAGGGTATAATTGGTTCTCATGGGTATTCATTGTTATGGATGGAAACAGTGAACAGCTTGTGTAAATGTGTGCTGAAAAAAGACTGCGGATAGGGAATACCTGGTTTAAAAAGAGAGATATACACAAGTACACATATGTGAATAGGAGAGATGATAAGAGAGTAAAAGAGAGACTTTTGAAGGTAAATATGCTAAGAGGGGCAGCTGGTGGGATATCTGTTCACTATCTTGTGGAGGCAAAGGTGAAGATTTGAAGAGGTTTTCGAAAAAGAGGAAACAATGTTGAGAACAAGAGAGAGGTGAGAGTGAGCAAACTTGGACAGGAGGATTGTGTCAAGAAAAACCAACATAAATTGAGTGTAGAATGACAAAAGGTGAGAGCAAATGAAGGGAGGGGAGTGGATGAGTAATGGGAGGTACTTAGGGAAGCAATGATGACATGTGAAAGGAGGAAGGTGGGCAGATTAGAAAGGTTGTGAGTGGTGGGATGAAACAAAGTTGCCAGTGAAAGAGAAAAGAGAGGCATTTGGGTGGTACTTACAGGGAATGAGTGCAAATGATTGGGATGTGTAAAGAGAAAGTGACAGGAAGTTAACAGGAAGGTGAAGAAATGAGAAATAATAATAATAATAAAAAAAAGGCAAATTAGAGGTGGCATGAGAGAGTATCATTAAACTTCAGGGAGAAAAAAAAGATGTTTTGGAAGGAGGTAAATAATGTGCAAAGGACATGATAAGAAATGGGAATATCGGTGAAGGGAGAAAAGGGGAAGTAATAGCAAGTAGTGAAGAAGTGAATATTTTGAAGGAGAGTCCAATGTGTTTGATGACAGAGTGGCAGATGTAGTGTGTTTTGGTCAGGGTGGCATGTGAAGTGAGGGAGTCATGGACAGTGGTTTGGTGGAGAGGTGTTCCAAGTTTTGGGCAGCGTTATCGGCTCCATGGAAGCTGAGGACGACTACAAGTACATCAGTGTTCTTGTTGGGGCAGGGGGTAGGTGCAAATTCTATGGTGCCCTGCTAGAAGAGGGGGCTTCCAAACATCACCAGGGCCCCTCTAAAACATCAGCAGAGGATTACGATCCTTGTAGATCACCTTGCACCCAAACTAATGCATCACCTAATGCTGGGGAGGTATATTAGGCACGGTAAGCAAGCATGGACAGGTAGGTAAAATTTACAATTTGCTGTTGGCATTGCCTGTCCCATGGTGTGCCCTGCGCATTCTTCCATATAGTTTGATGCAGATGACTGGGAGGTGTATAAAATGTATAAAAGAAAGAGGCAGAAAGAGAAAGGTGCAAGAGGTGAAAAAGAGGGCAAATGAGAGTTGAGGTGAGAGAGTATCATTAAATTTTAGGGAGAATAAAAAGATGTTTTGGAAGGAGGTAAATAAAGTGCGTAAGA
>JAUUDZ010125092.1:0-19173 GCA_032361705.1 Panulirus versicolor
GATTTCCCTGGTATGGTTTAAGAATGTGGAGAGAATGGGTATGGGTGGATAATGAGCGGATGTATGTATGTAAGTTGAATCCAGTGGAAAGGGAGAGGAGGAGAAGAGAGGTGAAGCAATAAGAGGGAAGGGTAGGATAAAAGCACATCATGAGCGAAACTGCCTGTCAGTGGAAGCGGTCAAGCAAAGAACAAGTAATTCTTTAAAGTATTAATATAATGGCACTTTTCTTCTGGTTGACAAATGCATTATCTAAATGGTGTTTTCATCTAGAGCTCCCTTTTTTCATTGTTAATGGTTTAACCATACGTGTATCACAAGCAATAGTTTTAACATTCTGTAGAGGATATAAAAGACAGAATTATTGACACGAGACCTTTGCGTAAAGCAACAAAGTTTTGACTTAAAAAGTATTTTCAGATCAGTACAAGAAATATCTCGATATTTTTTTTTTTTTTTGTATAGCCATATCTATTCCCTTCATTATTCTTGGTTGAAAATACTAAAACGGCGCATTCATGTGACATGTCCAGATCCTTTTAATTATATTTTGTGTGTATGCATGAATCAGCAATGACTACCTGGTACGACCTGTTTTAGAATACATACAGCTCATTGAGTTCCATTGACGTCCAGGCATACAGGCCTTGGGCTGTAAAGGATGCGGAAGAAGGGAGATGAAATTTTAAAGCATCAGTAAAGAAACTGATCAGTCAACAGAAAAGAATGTGATTGTAATTTCAACGAGAGATTATAATTCGTTGTTGTCTCTCTTTTCATATGCCGGGCCCAACCTCCAATTCCCGCAAGGGAACCCTTCCCCACCGACCATGTCACCCTTAGGCGATCATGTCCAGAGGTTCTTGGCCGTAACCAGTCTCATTTTGCTGAAACCTCTTATACTCACCTTGCACATATCAGAAAGTCACACATTTCTTAAATATCGTCAACGAAACACTCCCGTAAATCGACTTTTAAGGTGGATCTGTAAGCGAAGCAATCGCATCCTCTTCAATGTCTTACTAATATGTAATTTATGATCCTGAAACTGAAGTGTTGCAACTTCAGTGTCTTTAATCCAAGTTGACCTTTGACCCTAGAGCGGCAAGACTCACCTCCACGTCATACCACAAGGTGAAGTCAGACGTGATCAGGAGAGTTCATGCAAGGACAAAAGACCTTAGGGGATAGGTCAGTCCACCACAGCATGGCAGTACCCGCACAGCGTGCCCAAGTAACAGTAACCCAAGATATTACCCCAACACCGCACCACAGACACAAGAGAGTTGATAATGGTAGTAATGATAATAATTATCATATGATGATAATAACAGCATAATTTGGATAGGAGGGGCCAGCAGACAGGCATTCGTTGCTTACCTAATTCAATAATCAAACCTAGATATGTAACTGAAAGTGGTAATGCTGCATTGATATCAAGATGCATGATTATTGGTTTTGTCATACCAATGACGATACTGATGTAATGTGGACCACAGTAATGCAATGCGAATTTTGACAGAAAACGGTTTTGCTTCTTTGAGCAGATATAGAGGTGTTCTGATGATGACTATTTTTATTGTTCTCCAGTTGCCACACTGTGGTAACCACAGAAATAATGAACCAGGTGGGCCAAATACACCTGGGTTAGGGATAACTGAAGCAGAACGGAAATAATGTAGATCTCAAGACTCTTTGCTGTCCGTAAAATAAAAGTTGGGTAATGATATTTAACGTGTGAAGAACCTAGTCCTTATGGCCTTATTTGGCAAAGGGGCCTTTTTCAACTTTGGGCTTTCTGTGGGTTTGGTGAAGATGTTTGGGTTGGACTTCTCTGATGTTTGTCAGTGCCTACAGGAATTTAGATTTGAGGCTAAACTGAAGTATTTATTGGTAGCGCTTGTTACTTAGATGGGGAATGGTGCATTGTTACACACAAACGTTGTTATTGATTAGGATATCTTTTTGTAATGTAGATGGAAGCAGAAAAATATTTAGATACAGGTTGTCTTCCACTACTGGTCAGATGGATCAGGTGTATATTGCTGGGTTTCATGGCTTTTAGCAGCTAGAATCCATTTAGCCTGAATCCTTACCATGCATCAAACATACAGAATAAGAAATAGATGAGGAACTTCAGTGGTAAACAGACTGAAGGAATTTAAGTTTTCATGAAGAAAAATTAAGGTCACTGAACAGACTTGAATCATGGCTGACAAACCATTGCTGTTACAGTAAATCTAAATTTTATGTAGAATAACATGAAAATTGGAAATATAGATGGTACACCAGTTGGAAAATTGATCATGTGAAGTTTGAGTTTAACTTTTGTCATTAATGAAGACATAAATGATTGGAGAAAATCAGATTCAAAGGAATATCATAACAGTGGACACTCCGCAAGGCTAAACAATCCTGTTTAGTATACATTTACCTCTACTTTTTTTTAGATTCATTGCTGTAAACTGCACATATGATAAAAGTATTTATTATTATGATATAATGTACATTACCCTTATCATCAATAAAACTTTACAACAATAAATATATTAAGTGTGATATAATACTGTACACAGTGAATTTGTCAACAACACAACTATACAAGACTAAGTATATGGTAGTGTAACATACAACAGTGAACACACTTTAACAGCATTAAACATGTTAGTATGGTAGAGTACAGCACAGACAATATTTACCATCAACGCAAAGCTTTATGACACCGCATAAGTTATTGTGGTACCATACAATATCTTTTTCATGAACTTACAGTCAAACTCCACTAACCACCTCTTAATTCAATGGAACATAGAAATTATGTAATATCTCAGTACAAGAAAGCTTATTCTGTTTATATTAATACTATATGAAAGAAAATCCTAACATGTTTTAGGATGATGAAGATGTGTAAAAAGTTAGACAATGTTTCCACTGATTTTTTTCATAATTTCTGCACTTCATACAGTCATAAATAATTTCATTTATCTTAACGCTTATGCTTTATGTACTGTTAGACAGTCTGATACTTTCACTCTGACTAAATATTTGTAATAATATCCTTTACTGATAGCTTTACTGTCGAAAATCAGCTACATTCAGTCAACTTTTTATATCACTTGTGGGGTTATTCCCACAAGTTGCTTTTGCAGAAGTAAGAAATTTTTGTATTACCTGAAACTAATCATACTGTGTACCTCTTTTGAGTGACCGGTGATATAGTAGTCACAGCTAGGTTTGTCTCTCCATTCAGTTCTTGGTTTCATCTAGTGTTGTTTGTCACGGCTTGTGCTTTCTTGGTTACAGAACATTGCAACAGTACAAAAATCTGCGCTACTTACCCTCTATATTTTTCAAACCCACCTTGTTCTTCACCAGCAATATAAGCAGCCAAAACCACAAAAGAAAGGGAAAATGTGTCTGTACAGTAACAGAATACACACCCAAGGAAGGCTAACACATGGGACATGATATGGAAAAAGTAATCATAATGTCCATCTGCAATGGGTTACCACTTTCTATTCTTTTCTTTTCCTGCTCTTTATATAGACCCATTCACAAATACGTGCTGTTGCACAACTTAGGGTTAGTGAAGGCAGAAAAACTAAACAATACACTTAAGGAAGAGTAGTGAGACTTAATGCAGAACAACCTGCACAGGACATATTTGTGCTTACTAAATGACAAGTATTTCAGCTTGATTATATTTTTACATTATATTCTATTTTCTGTTTTATATTTAAATTTTCCACCAAGCTTTTTCACCTAACAAATGGTTCACCTTCATCTCATTGGGTTTTAAGTTTACAGCACCTCAGATCTGTATGAGACAACCTATGTGTCACATCAGTGATTTCCACTACTTTGGATGGTTACTTTGAATGCCTATCCAAATCTCTATTCTTAGAAGAAAGTACATCAGAATATAGCAAGGACTCCAAGGTGCTGACATATGAGTTCACAAAAATCAGTCACATGTAATTTCACCAAGTATTCTGTTGAGAAACTTTGGAAGTCGTCAGTACCTCTTCTTTAACGAGTTGGTGTCATTCCGCTGGAAAAAGTAAATTTTGATAAAAAAAAATTTCTGATGTAATATTCAGTAAAGACTGATTTCTATTGTATGAAACTTATTCACATATAAATTTAAGTGTTTCTGTCTTCACAATCTTCCAGTGTTTCAAATTACAATGAACAGTTTCACACAAAGAAAATAGTCATGAATGAAATCAATTTCTTTTACTGTCTTTTATATATATGCACATATCATAACTGATTACAATAATTTCCATGTTACAGATGACATAGATTTTAGAGTACTTGAAAAACAGAAAACTAGTTCTGATCATAGAAAAATAGTTTGCTTTCTGGTAAAAGAAGCTTGAAGGATGAATGCTAAGTTAATTCTGTCAAGTTCAGCTGGGCCTTGATGTAGAAAGTGCAGTGACTATTTCTTGGCCAGACTACCAAGCACTTGAAAGAAAAGTGAAAGTGATCAGTTCATCTACCCTCTTTCTGGGATCATTGAGCCCACTGACTACTTATGGGTGTGTCCAATTGGTTGGAGTTCAAAACTGAGGTAGGAGGTCAGTTGTTTAGTACTTGCTAGGGTACTTGATTATGTGTATGTTTTGTCACTGTTATATTTCTTGGGGGGTGGGGTATCAAATGAATAGAGGTTACTGAAGTGTGAGGAAGGGTAAAGCCCTTAATTGATCACATACAGCAAAAAAGACCTGGGTTTCAATAATAAAGAGTGGTAGTGAGTCTACATTAGCATAACTTTTGTGACCGATCTAGTCAATGTAAGTCACATAAATTATGATGCAAACATAAATGAAATGATGAAACCTGTTCTTGAAGCTTCTGAGAACCAAATGCAATAAAAACTAAAATTTTCTTATTTGCAGGCTTTGAAAAGTTTGGATAACTAATAAGGCATAGGTGGCATAAATCACCTGAAATTATTATTATTTATGTCTGCAATGTTAGAGACCACAATAAAATGTCTGATCTTGATTTTTTGTATGTATTACTTGATACAAACTTTGGATAGGACTAATCTGGAGGCTAGATATCTAGGTTGTTTCATTTGCTTTGGGGGGCAGTTATTAATTGGCTACTGCAAAATGATGAGGGAATACTTCATAAACTTAAGATAGACGGACTTCCCATGTCATGATGTGGCTGCCTTTACTGGACAAACCTATTTACTGCGCTTTCTTCAAGAACTACACAGTGTATAATAGATATGATAATAGATGATATAAAAAGATGTAAATAATCATAAGTCTCACTTTCTTTGATATGGTGGTGGATCTGGTCGAGACAGAGTAGCATAATCCTCAAAACGCCGACTGCTGTAAAGACAATCATTAAGAAAAATATTACCAACACTGACATCGGAAATAACATGAAGCAAATAAAATATTATTTTCACATTTCAATAACTTAAAAAGAAAGATGAAATACTGATGAACAGGTTTGTAATATATGGAGATGTTGTTCTCGTTCACAGACAGTTAAATTTGAAGAATGTACAAGTCAGTGTTATATGCTTGCTAAGATTATGAGCTCTTATATAGTGTATATATGCTTTACAGCACCTTATACCAAGAGACTTTGTTCCTTTTAGCTTTCACATTCATTATCCTTACCTAAGTGTTGAATTTCTAGGAAGAGTAGAGGATGGGCTTGCTGTCCGTGATCGAGTGAAAGTGTCAGCCTGTGTCATCGTTGTAGCAGTGGAAGGATGAGGTGAATGTTCACGACCCTTTAGACTACGCAAAGCCTCATTGGCTCGATGGATGCTTGCATACTGAACCATCTGGATATCTTGACCTGTTGGGATACTATCACAACACAAATGAATACTCATTGAATAGTCTAAATGGAGTGAGGTAAGTTTGCAAAGTTAATAATCAAAGTTTGGATTAATACTGTTTGATATAGGGAAAATAAAATTGTTCAGCTCTGAATATTAAAAGGGCTTAAGCAGTTCAGTGCAGGGAAAAGATTTTTCAACTAAATACTATATCCAATAAAACCATGAAGACAGCAATTCATGATACAACACTACTAATCAAACTTATATCACACCACAAATGATACTAAGAAGATCAGAATACATGATACAGCATTACTACTCATTCTTCCCAGAAACAGTTCTCTTCTTGTTTTTCGATAAATTGTTAAAATTTCTACACAGAAGGTCAGCCACAAAATCATTTGTCTACTGAAACACCTCATCATTGAATTAGGCAAAGACTAAGGAGCATGTTAACAAAACAACAAACATTACTGATTTTGAAGTATTAATCTCACATTAGCCACAAGACAAACCAGATATTCTCATCAAAGAATGAATAATGCAGAGTAGTAAGAAAATATATCTTTCAATTCTGGGGCAGGGGTAAATCCTGATAAAATGGCATGGGATCCAATGCAGCACTAAAAACCATGCTATCAGTGAATTCACACTCACTTATTCTTGTCAGAATGTCAATTTCAGACAAGCAACAAAAAATTTGGTGTGTCCATTTACCTTGTTATAATTTCAAACATTAGTTCTACTCTAGATGTTATAGTCAGAGTTTCACTGCATCCTTTACAAAATCTTACCGTGGAAAATCATCAAAGAGTTCATCGAAAAAGACGCTGGATTGCTGATCCCTGAATTTTGTGAAACAGATTGTAAGAAAGCGTTTGTAACTGTTATGTAATGTTTTGATAAGAAACCTCTACAGTATAGTGACTTGCAATTTATCAATTACCATAAAGTTTATCTCTTACTGATTATTTTATATTCTGTTATACATAATCGCTGTTTCCCGCATCAGCGAGGTAGCGCCAGGAAATAGATAAAGAATGGCTCATCCACTCATATACACATATATATACATAAATGCCAATATACATATCAACATATACATACACATACACAGACATATACATATATACACATGTACATATTCATACTAATATGCACAGATTATAATTTAATCCATTATGAATTAATATAGACAGGTAATTAGATTATCAGATATGCACTTACCACTGAACTTGCAAGTGGATTGGTAAGAAAGTAGACCTTTATAAATCAGAGAGCCCCACAACTACCTAAGGTGTTAATGGGTGTGCTGTTGCAAAGATCTTGGTAAAAGTTTTAATCTTTACCAAAGCTCAAGTACTATCAGAGCCATCTTCTCTTATTTAGTATTTTTCTGCTCTAGAAAATAGCCAAAATAGGACATTTTGAAGTGCATTTTTCTTTTCAATCCATATGATCTATCAAAATTTGCAAAACTAACATCACTGCCTACAACATATGATGAAGAACTCTTAATATCTGCATAAACTAATATATTCACTAAGCAATTACCATGTACTTGGTACAGTCGAACCTAAACTTAGCATTTCATTATGGAAAGCCCATCTTTCTGTTTATAAAATGTGAATGTACATACTAAACATGCACAATCACTGCTGTATAGTGAACAAGATATTCCATCGTAAGTCAGTGGTAAAAACTCTTCCTGGTATATCATCATCCCACACAGTTCAAAAATTTAAGAGGAACAGGGGGGGGAAATGCCACTTTATATTTCCATAATAGGGTAACTGATCTTGATAAAAAATATGTTATATATCTCACCATACCTTACTTGTTTGAGAAAGTTTGAAAAGTATATCTATTCTGGCTTCATAAATTATTATATCAAATAACAAACATACTAATTAAAGACACTGAAGTGATGAATTTATTTCCCAAAAGTAAAGATAAAACAACTAAATGCATCAGTATGCCTTGTGCCATAGTACATCTTTAACAGTGACAATAAATCACTCCATTTCACACACACACACACACACACACACACACATATAAGAAGACAAAGGTGAAATGGAAGAAAAATAAGGAGGAACATGTAGTATCATACATCATAGTTTGTGAATGGGTTTATGCATGAGTCAAGTGTGCTGTACTGCATAGAGGGCAAACAGGATACAAAAAGACAAAGATGCAAATATAAACTGCTTTTTGAAATTATTTGCCCTACACTGTGTATGTTCCTATATGCATATGTTGCCATTCCACAGTCATATTTACTCTCATAACTTACATGTTATTCCTATGGCAGCACATAGCCAAGGTGAGGAGACCAAGCAAAACCAGCATCACCACAAGAGGAATGAGGATTGTATGTACGACATCGAAAGTGTATGAACGTTTTTCCACCTGTACGAGTATAACATTTTAGAACATACTTGACTTCTTTGTGAACTTTGTACTCTACTATGCTTATGAAAGCTGAATGTAATATGATTGAAATGGAATTTATTTCATTACTTTCATTATAATATTTATCAGATAATCCAGATTAGTTTAGGTACAGGTAGAATATTGAAAATCAGCATTTCTAAAACATAAAATCCAGCACATTCAAGATTACTGACATCTAGAAGCATGAGTTTCAAGTAAAGAATTTCAGTAAATGTTTAGTAAATATTTTATATATATTACATACAAGGAGCATATACATCTGCACTACATATACAAATCACTTTGTAGAAGTTACAATATATTCAGACCACAATCTGGCCCATGTGTTTCTAAAATTTATAAAATTCCAAAATTGTTCAGTACTTGTAACTGAGGATTATGGATTTCTGACAGTTTACTTGCGTTACATACCTAGCTCTGGAAAATCAGTAAAGAATACTCTCATTAGTAACCTTGATGTTTGTTTTTTAATTATGTCATGAAACTTCAAAGTAAAAAATGAAGAATCTGTGACTCACAAAGAAGTTTGCAAACTCTTGATTTTTGTGGTTAAACTTAATTTGTTGCCTAAATAGAACAGAATCCAGATATTGCCATAGTAACATGGTTGGCATACTCAAAAATTAAGTAATTCCATTTATGAATGGGCCATTTTATGTCACCTGTGCACCCATGCAGTCATATAGATATCTCACCTGATCCCTTCTCTGCAGGTAAACACGTCCTTCATTTTCCAAAGCAGAAATTACAGGAGACTTGGGTCCCTCATCTTCCCCATCAGCATCATCACCAATCAATGTGTTCTTTTTATTATTGTACTGTAAGTAGAAATGGATATTGTTATTACTTTCCAGTGCCAGATTTTAGATACAGTGACACTATATTTTGCATAAAGGTATAAAGAAATGCATACATTATAGGATTCATAAGCTTGCTTAGTGACGAAGGTAAGATTTTTTTATGTTGAGATTTGACCAAAATTGTATTGAAAATCATTTGCATGTATTCAGAATAATGCAACTAATGAAGTGAAAAATGAAAAAGGAGGCTTGTTACCCATACATTCCTGTGGTAGAAAAAGGTCATGCACTCCTAAATAGGGATGAAGATGAATGGATTGCTGGGTATGAACTGTATTTAAATATGGTAGCACTGCATTAAAATTTAAATGCTATATCATTTTACATCTCTGTGACACAGTTGGTTTTAATGGCTGTGGCTATATAAATGGCACATAACCCTTTTTTTTTAATATTTCAAATTTTGGTGAGCTTTTACATCCTCTTAAGACACTTTTCTCCCTAATTAGCACTTAGAGGGCTAATGCCATGCCTACTCACATGTTACTGCACATTTTCCTATAACTGTACTTCTTTCACAGACATATCATTCACTGCATTGATCTTATTCCATATACTGCATGCTTTTCCTTTCAGTAAAGTTCAGATTTATTCTTTCAAGTGATTGCATACTTACTAGCTTGAAACTGCACCAGTCAATAGCAAACCCCTGCTGTCGGAAAAATCGTTCATACGAAGCTTTCTTAAAGTATGACGGACAGGGATGATGGTCCCATAGAGGTTCAACTTCCTTCTCTAATTCAAGCAGAGCAGTGGAGAAAGGCACCGAGCTTCCATAGCTCACATATACTCTGAAGGATAAGAAATTATATAGTTCAATAAGTAAATTTTTAAGCGAGTACATTTTGGGCCACAGTTTCACTCTGTTTTGGAATTCACATTTATCCGGTGGGATATTTTACAAACAAGCATACATCTTATCATGTTTGAAAAAAAAGGCTTCTTACTACAGATTATATACAGTGTTGATATAAACTGATATGGTGACACAAAGATATACAGGGAAGAGGAAAACACAATCTTGTAATGAAAATAGTAAAGAAATAGAAAACAAAGCTGACCCTATCCTCTTTGTGCATGTACACCTTCAAGTCGACACTTACCCTTCTTTTTCATCTGGGCTAGCAGGCAATCGATCACCATACTGAGTAGCAGAGGCAAGAGATGTCACAGTAAGGTCTTCTTCACTTTCCTGCCATAGGTCACTACTTATCACCTGGTGCAGTCGGTCCCAACGCCCTCCCACCAGTAATTCCTCAACATTCATGTTCTTTATCTTGAAGTGCACCTCATATGGCTTGCCTGTTGCAGTATTTATCACATTAAATTAATCAGTAATATTTAAAGTTAACATAGATGCTTTTCTTTATATGCACTGTAGTATATTAGGACACTTCTTCAATTCTGAAAGATACCTTAAGCAGATTACTTACGAGGCTGTTCTAAAACATCCATTTTAAAGACGCGGTGAGATGTCTCATAAGTGTGTTTGTCTTTAGCTATCACCTCCAACTGTATAAAGAAAATCTGATAATTAACTACTTTGCCAAGGAAAACACAAACTTTTCAAAAGGAAGTATTAATCATAAAAAAATTCAGTGTTATCAAAAATATGATTACAGTAAGAGGTGCATAAATACATTAGCATCACTTTTGTAAAGACATCTGTCACCTCTTTATTCAGATACATCTGCAATGGGGTAATCTGTCATAATCAAAGTTATCTCACCTGATTAACAGCTCAAACCAATTAGTATGCCAGATTTTTTAGTTATTTGTGTTGGTTAAGAAAATAAGTGATATCCCTTTGGCGATCAACAAGGCTGATAATATAAAGTGAAATTTTCATAACAATTTGCAGAAATTGAATGATAGCATAAAAATTCTAAATGATCTGATCAACATTATGCTGCCTATGGCTAAGAGACAAGAGGACTACGACTCTATCCTAAGTAAAGCTGTTTTGTTCAGTGTTTATAGGAGTGCAGAAACTGTTTTTATGTGACTCTAACATGCTCGTTTTCTGAATTAGTAAACCTAGAAAAAAATAGCCTCAACATATTGCACCTCCAGAGATGGCAGATTTTCTTGTTTCATTAATTGAAGGAATGAATTTGTCCTTTTATTTTCTTAACTGCAACTTTTTCATTTTCTCTAAAAATGACTTATAATCTAAATTGTAATAAGAGACATGGAATTTTTTTTGTACTGTACAATAACTTGTGCATGTTTTTGACATATATTTCATTTCCTAATTTCATTTATTTTACCATAATAATAAATTAGACATGCATGATACCTATAATCTCTAAAAAATTGTTATATTTAAATATTTTCCCACTTACAAAAGGTGAATGAAGTGTATATATGCACCTTTCTTGTAAATTAATACTGCTGAAATGGGTCCCCTGATTTGCTACCCACATTAAAGAAAAAATGTAATCTCTTCATGCATGTGAAATGCCTTTAAGTTTTCTCACTTCTCATGCCCTGCTTACCTGAAAGTCTTGCATGCCTTCCGGTGGGACTCCATACACAAAGCCTGTGCGCACAGCAGGGGAATATGTGTAATGAAGCCAACTAGGAAGGTCTGGCATTTTCAGAAGACTAGGCCGATATGTTACACCTGAAAATATTACCAAGAAAGAAGGTCTATTTATAATAATTCTCATTTATATTATCTATTATACTTAACCACCGTCTCCTGCATTAGTGAGGTAGCACATAGAAACAAAGGAGGAATAGCCCAACCCACCCACATACACATGTATATACATGTATAATTCTTACCTCATATAAATGGCAGTGTATGTTCTAAGATACATTTATAGGTAATGACTTAAGGTTCATTCTGAGAATACTTTAACATTCATATACTCTTCATTACAAAGCCATAACAGTAACTAACTTGTAAATTGCAGTGTGAAATGACATTTCATGATATTAGAATTGACATATGAATCTTAGGTGAGGGTAAAGACAAACATTCGAAAGACTTGCCTTAGAATGAGTATATAAAGTACCTTTATTTGATACCTGTCAGCAATCAAGTGTAACTGCATTAATGAACAGTGGTGGAGGGAATGTGGATATACAGCCAGCTGTAATTCTGACAAACATGTCTGTTTCAGCCCTTTTCCATCATAACATCTGCATCTCTTAGCAAAAGAGTTAAGCTATTTTCTGCTGCATATGTCAAATAAATTATTTTACTAATGAAGTACACAGTGACAATATTCCCTAATATTGAGATTTTTATCACTGCAAATGATCATACACTACATGAAATCATTTACATCCACTTCAATACTGTATAAATTGAGATCCATGTGAATCCTTAATCTCACCTGGTGTCAAAAAGCTGAAATTTTGGTGTGTAAGAGGCAGTATGAAGAGCTGTGAAGAGAACACCTCACTCCCCAAACTAGGGTCTGATAATCCTAAAATTAGGCCAAACATCAATAGTAGCAACACCATCCTGTACATAAGAGAAATAAGAAACGAAAGTGAGATATAAACAACTACACAAGACAAATCTGTACAAATTACAATATATTAAGAAAGCTATGGATGTTACCATTATCGTAGAATCTCACTGTACCCCCTCTCAAGTCAGAGATTTGAATATAGTTATCATTTGTCTCCTTGTAAATTTTAAGGTAATAGAGCTATTGATTTAATCATAATCTGTACTAAAATCTAAAAACATTGCTGGTTAAAAGCATGTAGACTGTTATAAAGTAGTAAATAGAACCTTATTCCAAATTGGTTAACTTGTTAAAATTTAACATTGGTCGAATTACAATTGCCTACGATACTTAAAGCCTTGGAAAATCATAAGGAATGTGACATCAACACTCATATGAAATAAAAAATACTAATGGTCTGCCATTGGTTATAATATTATTAGACCTGAGACATATGAAGAATACTGGACTAGCTAAAGATGGGCAATATTAGAATAGTATAAATCTTTCATTCTCACGGGTTACTATGACTTTTTCTTGCTTCATTTCTGCTTTATAGTCAGAATTTTTACTGATTAGTTTTTATACCTTTGAATGGCTACGTTTATGTAGCAAGTATAACTTATTTGAAATTAGTAGCTCTTGAATTTCTTTAGGTCCTTCACTGTGTAGCACTGCAGCAGACGACAAATATAGACTGGATGGCCTCACTGGCATTGAGCCTTCAATTAATATTTTAATATCTTCTATGCGTAATTCCTTAATTTTTGATTAATGCTACATGATAATATATTCAAAGTCTTGTCATTATTTTCATGTATCCACTTTAATTATAGGCGTTGCTTGCTGACTCCTGCGCAGACGATGATGTCCGGACTTTTGTCAACAATCTGATGTCACCGGACGTTGGATGACTAGTGTGTAGTTAACTGGACAAACTTTTACCTCTTGGATCGCGAACCGGCAAAGTTGCCGTAATTATGGTTCGATTTTGGTTATGGAAATTGGCAATTGGGCTTTTAGCCCTTGGATGTGTGTATGGTGAAGGTGAGGATGACCAGGGTGTCGGGGTAGAGCGGTACAAGATTGAAGGTCGAGTGGTGAGACCAGACTCCTCCATTGTTAGTCCAGCGGAATGGTTTGCCAACACCAAAGTTTTCACTAATAGTGGCCACTATGGATTCCTCAGGCAAGTGTCTTAGTCTAAGTGAAAGTTTGAGGGATTATTTTTAACTTGAAACATTGTTGAACGAATTTCATAACTGGTAATTATCGAGTTTCAGGAAATCCACTGAATTTTAGGGTTGTTTGAGTTGAAATTGTTTTTTATGTCTTTTGAATAATTATGACCTTCATTTCCATTGCATATCACTACTTTATATGATTTCCCCTCTCCCAAATTCCCCGTTCCCAGGTGGATGTCCATAACGGTAGTTTTACAGAAATCAGATCATTATGTACCTGTATTATAACAATCTGGTAAGGAAAGAATATTAAACTTGCTGATGTATTGTTTGCGATAGGAAAGTTTTCCATATGACACACCAATTCCTTGGTAACATATGTGCTGTTAATGAGTGTTCTAGATCTGCAGGCAATAAACTACCTTAGTAAACCAATCTTAAGATAACTAATATTGGTTAAGATTACTGATGTGCTGTTATTATTGGAGATCAGAAATTTGAAATTGACCAGTAAAAGTTCTGTAACAATCATTGTGTTGCCATTTTGCAGGGAAGATGGTTCTTTTGTGATCAACAATGTTCCATCAGGTTCCTACGTTGTACAAGTTATGAATCCAACCTTTATGTATGAGCCTCTAAGAGTAGACATCAACTCAAAAGGGAAGATACGAGCCCGTGCTGTCAACCACATCCAGCCATCAAATGTTGTACAGGTGAGATAGTGAGAACAGTTTCTGTTATCTATTACTTTTTGTGCTTATTCATCAATTCTAGGTGGAGCAGATAGTTGTTAAATGTTAGCAATGTTCTTTACATACAGTATATAGTATTGGTAGTGTGATGTAGATGAATTTTAAGAAAGTAACAGTTTAAGTTGTTTTTGGAAGTGTTGAAAATAAGTTAAAAGTTGGGTATGTTGCAGTGGAAGGACCACATTATTTTTGTGAGACTCCCCAATGCATAAATGGATGTAGGACCACATTATTTTTGTGAGACTCCCCAATGCATAAATGGATATATTGGTTTTTAGTATATCTCTCGAAACCAGATGGTATAAATTGTTTGGAGCATGTTTATTAATCCATCCATCTCTGTCTTGTGAGGTTTTGTGGAATTTAGGAAAACAGAAAACACAGTTTTCTCAAATCTGTAATGTACTCATTAGATTTACAGTCCTATATCTTTAGTCATAAAGTGTCTTTGAAAGTACACTAATCTCAACTGAACTACAGCAGTGAATTAGTACAACAGCTTTATGTTGGGTTTCAAGATTGGTGGAATGATATATGTAATGAAAGAACAAACAATTTTATGATCTAACTATCTATTGATTTATATCTCAGAGGCCTGTTCCCACCTGGAATTCCCTCAAGTGGTGGATAAGGTGTTTAAGTTCAGTCCATTTTTAAGGCTTAAGATTCACCATTCTAATTTGTATTTCCATTAAATGGAAGAACAAAGACCTTTGTATATGCAGTATTTGTAATACATTAAATCAAATTTAAGCATATCCTCTTAGAGAGCTTGAAGTTTCATTAGTCTGCAGACACTATAAATCCAGATGTGTTGTCCATGCTGGGTGCTTTAGAATATCTTTCAGTTGTTGCACTGATGAATATATAAAAGAATTCAAACTGGCAAAAGATATTGAAAGAAACTTTTTTTTTCATGTAAATACAAAACACTCTCTCTCTCAACTACCACCCCAATAGCAACTGTAGGTAGCTTAAGGATCAAAAAAACAATGGGCATATTTTCGTTATCCCCCTAACTGTCATGATCTTTTACTTTTTCACCTTTCACATGGGAAAACAAAATAGGAATGTAATATAAATTATTCCCTAACTTGTCCTCTCTACTTTTTTATTTAGTTCGCTTGGAACCCTTTCTGGTATTCTTTCATGATTGGAACATGCATGTATTATAAAGGTTATAGTATTTGCAAGTACATATACCTTAGCTGCTAGAATTTTCTCATCTAGGGTAGTATAAAGCCAGCTAAATTGAGCATCCTTGCCGTTTGTCAAAGTGTGGGTTAAGGTGTGGGATCTCCAGTCCGGAATTAGATTCCACAGAATGTAGTAGCTTACATGTACTTGATCAGCCCCATATTTAGTAACAACAGATAATTCTCCAGTCATCACTGATGGTGTTCAATAACCATAACCATTTTAGGAAGTCTCTAATTTGATTTGAATATAGGAAGTGGCACACTGAGAATTAACTGACTACATTTATAAGCTGTAAATTTACACATCCCTTCTAAGTTTAGAGTGGTATGCTTTGCTGGAATTGAAAAGTTTGTTCAGTAAATTGTAATTTTGAGGATTACTGTCTAGAACAGTAATACTTGTTTATCTTTTGTCTTGACCTGTATCTTGGTTGAGTGCCTAGTATTTTAATTTAGGATATGACAGTCATTTAAGTATACTAACACCATACATAATCTTTATACCCCTTACGCCCATGAATCCTTAGTAATGTCATTTTCAATAGATGCCTCACCCTCTTCGCATGAAGTCCATTGGACCATATCGGTACTTCCTGCAACGAGAGCAGTGGCGTTTGACTGACACACTTATGAACCCCATGGTGTTGATGACTGTTCTCCCATTATTGCTCATGATGATCCTGCCCCGGTTGAATGACCCAGAGACACGCAAGGAAATGGAACAGATTCAAATGCCAAAAATGGACACTCCAGAACTCTCTGAAATTATGACTTCATTCTTCGGTGGTGGTAGCACCAGTACCCAGTGTCAAGGGAACCAACCCAAAGTGAGATCTCGTCCGAACAAACGAAAGGATAAATCATAGAACTGTAGTAATTGTGTCAGTAATAAATGCTGAATTGTGAAAATGATTTGGCAAAATATTAATTCTTAAGGGCCTGTATAATGAAAATGAGGAGCATATTTTTTGAAAAAAAATTGAGAGAAATTTATGGATACTGTAGGTTCCAGAAAGATACCCATGAGCATTTTTATTCATTGTAAACCAATTTTTTTTTTTTTTTTTTGAGTATTATGTTTTTGATTTAGTGAGAAACCTGTACATATGGAGGTATTCAGTATTTAATTAAATCAAGATGTAATGGTACATATTAGTGTATGTATGAGCAGGCATGCATGTTTAAGTATATGTGTGTGTTTGTAATTACCTATTTGCACCATATGGGAAGGGAGCTCTGCACTTGTAGGGCCCCATCTCTCAAATTTTAGTGTAACACAACTTTTTAAAATATATATGCTGTCCACATTCATTGTTTCATATTTTGTGTGCGAACAGACTATCAGCAAGAGACCTCTAAAGTGATCAGATTTAATTAGTGTGATAAAACTTTCATTTCATCATGGTCAGTATGATTTGAAGTAGCACTAAGGACCGAGGACTGAACCTTAGAGGGAATATCCTCCTTGGCCCCCTTCTCTGTTCCTTCTTTTGTAAAATTAATGAAAATAACAGCTACATCAAAAACCTCTCTTAATAACAGACTCATAATGAGATTCAGTACATTTAGGACGACTGACTCCAGATATAGCGTTAGAAGTAGACTCGGATCTGAATGTAGTGGAATTAAAGTAAAAAAAAAACTGTTGAGACCTTAATAGTAGGCTTTTGTGTGTAGTCACATGAACCAAAAGATAAGAAGAATAACTAGTAGGTCAGATATAAGAGTAAACAATCATTACAGACCATAAGTAACTTTATAAGTTACACATAAAAAGATAAGATACATAGGGTGGCCAATACACACTACCTCATATATGGTCACTAGAGGTGATCCAGACAGCTATAAACAATAAGAACCACAAAGGCAAGTGACGGACGGAAGCTACGTAGCCACCAGCCATGATCGTCTTAAACTTAGGAGACAGAGGCCCACAAGCCATTACCACACACGTCCAGAGCCCTGCACCCCAGATGGACGCTTCTCACTTAGCAACTCTTTTAGGCGACCAAAGTTGCACTTTTCAGCATCAGCGTGTGATAAGTTCCTGGTCTCAGTTTTCAATGACGAAGAGGAGTTCACCATACACTGAGACGAAAAGCAAACATCAGTTTGTCTTCGCGTTGGAATATGACCAAAGGAGGACTGATGGTCACGCAAATCAGTAATCAGTGTAATTTTTTCATTTTGTTGGAGGCTCCAGTTACAGACAAAAGTCTACATCAAGGACTGAAATTTAACTGAAATTTAGAGAGAATTATGATAAGGAAAACGAAGAGACAAGGAAGAGCATTTATACGAATTCTGTAGGAATTGAACAACCTGTCTTTTGAAATGTGACAAGTCATAGTTACTGGGAAAGACAAGAGAAGGCCCACCATGAATTAGAACAGGATTGGTAAAGTCTCCCCTCTGATGCACACAGAGAACATACAATAATGAGTTTCGTGTTCTACTGTATACGTGGATTGGACAACATACGATCGGCAGGATCCTGCTAAGGACACATCTATCTATTCAATATTCGTCGCTAATCTCCCTCTAATCTCATCCCTATCTACAAAATACCTCACTGCAGACGTATAAGGATCCCCAGCCTGCGAACTCATCGGCCGTCGAGAGATATACCTACCTCGCGACATGACGTTCGTGTAATAGTCGTCCCATATGCTTGAAATCAATCGTCTTCCATTATTCTGTATCATCTGAATACCCAAGTGGCTAATTTTTGTTTCATGTCGGTGCTAATGTACTTACAGTGACTGCCGGGAGGGTGAGAATATAAGAAGAGAAAAGCAATACACGTCAGCCAAGGGTTTAACGTTGACCCTGAGATGGGCGGCACAATCTCTGGGTACGATGGCATGACCTTTGACCTGATTCGCAAGGGTCAAGTCAATAAGGTCAGGCCATGATATTCAAGGGTTGTACCGGCGCTCCTGAAGGGGGTCGAACCGCTTCACAGGGGAAACATCTTCATAACGACCTCAACAGATACAACACAAGAGCAGCAAACTCCTCAGCAGGTCCATACATCCTAGCAATAGTCTCTGGTATGTCGAGTATACTTCAGCAAGTGGGTCTCATTCGACAGCAGCCAAGGTAACGCTTGTGCCAACACTTCGTTTGGCACCATCGTCCAGTGCAGGGGTTTCGACAAGGGAGAGATGGGGGGGGGGGGGGGCGACGGGACGGGATGCCTCCTCTGGGTAGTCTAGCGAAACAGAGACATAGCATAATTTCCTCCGTTATTCATTCGTTGTACATTCCCAATTTGAAAGTAACTAAATCATTGTCCACTGTTCATCACATTTACTCATCTGTACCACTAGAATCGCGAGATCTGACATAATTTTGTTAACTCTGCTTCACTCAGATACTTGTGCCTCGTGCACCCATGATCCAGTGAGCAGACCTCAGACTGTAGTGC